>JAEMWC010000174.1:550000-677500 GCA_016490735.1 Pachyseris speciosa | reverse complement strand
AGCCAAAACACTCAGGAAGCTGCTGTTCTTTCAGAGTTTCTGCAGCCCTACAGAGAGAGGCCTCAGACCAGTAAGCTGTTAGCCGACAGGCTGGTGACAGGAGCCCTTGGCATGAGATCCAAAATGACAAGGGAGGAGAGGGTCAAGGAGAGAGAAAAACTCAAGGAGGCAAAAAGTAAGCCTGTCAATGCAATGTTGTCACTGGGACATTTTGTTGGTTCAGCAATGCAACTGTTAAAAAGTGGAGCATCCCGTGTTAGACAATATTTGATGAATTTTAGTGGGAGTCAATGTTTTGCTTTCTATCAACCAATTTGACAATATTGGCATCATGTTAAATTTGCAGCTGTGAAGTAACAATGTTGGATGTTTTGTACGTTTGAATCCCATTTCAGAATGTTGGACAAATGCCACTTTTTTGCAGTTCCAATCCTTAATAATTAATAATAATTTAGAACTTATATAGCGCATTTTCCATGTGTATATGATCAAATGCGCTTTACAAGCAGATGAAATTGGAATTTGGAAATGTTGGTTTTTGTGGAGAGGGGAAAACCGGAGTACCCGGAGAAAAGCCTCTCGGAGCAGAGAAGAGAACCAACAACAAACTCAGCCCACATATGACATCGAGTCCAGGAATCGAACCCGGGCCACATTGGTGGGAGGCGAGTGCTCTCACCACTACGCCATCCCTGCTCCCCATACCCATACTCCCTCTCCAGGGAAGATCATTTAAAATTATGAGGGAAGAAGTCAAAGTTGAGATGGAATATTTCTTATTACTAGAGGGTTGGGGATGGATGTGGGTGCACTGGTCCAAAACAAACCTTCCATGTGAGGGGTAGGGATTTGTTGACATGCTATACACAAGCAGCAAGTTTTCAAGCCAAATCATTCAAAGGACACCTTTAAAAATGTCATGCGAGGACTGAAAACATCAAGGCTGTGCTCTAAGAAAAATTTTGGGGAGCCCAAACCTCTGAACCCCTGAAATCCAGTGTGCCCAGCATAGTAATTTTGTGCAAAAAAACTAAGATTTCCTTGTCACCCAAAGGCAAAAGTAAGTTGCCAGGGGCCACTGGGTGCTGCTAGAGCACAGCCCTGAACATGCTATTTGGGGCCATAACAGCAGGTCAATGCCTAGGTTGCAGCTAGAACTTAGATTACAAAACAAGTTAACAACTACACAGTATTACAATAGTTTACAGAACATCTCACAACAGGTGCTACACTTTAAAGGGAAAAAAGAATCATTTTCCTTATTATCTGCTTGTCTTGGATGACTTTGGTTTTGTGAGTGGTTACTATGTTTATTTTGTGATAATGGTGGTGGTTTTCATTACAGACAAGAAACAGCAAGAGAAGATTGAGAAGGCAAAGATATGGGAGGATTAAGATTTTCATTCCTTCTTATGACTAAATGAATACACTTCCTAAGGACACATTTCACATAATAAGATTGCTGTTAACGCAGTACATTATTTCAGGTTTGTTTTTGCCGTTAAACCTCAAATCTTTTAGCACTAAAAATTAAAAGTTGAACAGACTATTTTTTTTCTTACACATGTACTTTCACTTTGTGTAATACATTATTTAAATTTTTTTTAATCACCTGCTCTATTTCATGTACATACATGTGTTCTGGAGATATTTTTATCTTGTAATAAAATGTAAATAAAACATCCTACTTTTACACAGCAGAACAAGTGGGGGCTGACCTCGCTGGGACTTCGAGTCCGTTCGTTAGTCCCTCATTTAGTGATTTTTATTTAATTTTTTTTATTTTTTATTTTTTTGGTTATGTCATTTTCACTAAATGGAAGTTACTAAATAAATAAATAAATAAGTGCAAATATTATTTTGTTTGAATTACATTCTTATCAATGCAATGAAAAAGACAGCTGCATTGGGGATCAACATCCACGTAGAGGTGCATACTATGTACTTATTGACTGAGTGGGAGGGCCGGACGGGAAAATATTTGGCTCGAGGTCATGCTGTACGGTCGGTGCACCATAACTGAGACTGTGCGCCTGACAAGCTGGTTACAGCAATGGCACACGTCACCACATCATCAGTGTGAGAAAACATGTTACAGAAGGCTTCTACTTGACAACAAATATCTTCATGTAAGACTTACACTTTATTACAGCTGACAAGCTGGTTACAGCAATGGCTCACCACATCTTCAGTGTGAGAAAACAAATATCTTCATGTAAGACTTGCACTTTATTACAGCTGACAAGCTGGTTACAGCCAGCAATGGCTCACCACATCATCAGTGTGAGAAAACTTGTTACAGAAGCCTTCTACTTGACAACAAAAAAATTAATATCTTCATGTAAGACTTACACTTTATTTATAGCTGACAAACTGGTTACAGCAATGGCACACCACTTGACAACAAATATCTTCTAGCACCTAGCCTACGTGTAGACGTACCCACCCCCCGAGGAAAAACAGAGGAGGGAACGTCTATGAAAACCTTACACTAATCGTGTTATGTGACGTCACTCTTTTGCATGAAAATATATAGTGGTTTCTCATAGGTTTATCGCATTGATCAATACTTTCGCGAACACTGATTGGCCGAAACGAATCTCGCTCGTTGGTTGAAAGTGTCGGAAGCCACACGATCTAAAGTGGACTTTAACGCAGCTAGAAATGAGGGACTTTTGGATTAGAGAAATTCCACGAAGAGCAACAAAACACCATAGCTTTGTTTTTTTTATGGGAAGGCTGTCCATGTTTCATTGCCACTGGCTATGGGAAAGCCATTAAATTCAGGCGTTACCAGCTGGTGATTGCATCGCTTCTTTGGAAGAAACCGTGTACTATTTTCATCGCGTCACAGCGCTCATGGAAGATCAGGTCCAATATTTGAATGATCTGGGATTGAAAATGATCGCGCCAACCAAAGATTCGGAAGATGATATCATCGAACGAGTTATGACTGGTAAAATATTCGCACGTGTTTGGGTCACTTGAATGATCTGGGATTGAAAATGATCGCGCCAACCAAAGATTCGGAAGATGATATCATCGAACGAGTTATGACTGGTAAATATTCGCACGTGTTTGGGTCACCAATGCAGTGGAGAAAGAAACGGTAATGAAGGGACATGCAGATTGTTCAAATTTACGCTTTCTGATAGCGGTTCCTTCGGCTGGAAAACAAGGCCAACATGCTTCGTGATTATTCTAATAAATTTGTCTTAATTCTTCAAGAGACTTCTCTAAATACTGTCTCTTCTGAAGGAGACCATGAAACTGCCTACAAATTTAAGTTGATAGTAAGCTTATGTAAACCAAGAATTTGTGAGAGCGATGTGTACATCAAAGATTGTCTTCTTGCTTTTGACCAAAAATCGCTCATAATCCTTTTCATTACGTGGCCTTTGACCTTTGTCTAAACGAGTAAACATACGCATTTTCGCAGAAAATATAATTTATTTACATAACTTGCATAAATTACTGTGACGTCACATAACACACGATTAGTGTCAGGTTTTCGTAGACGTTCGTCACATAACACACGATTAGTGTCAGGTTTTCGTAGACGTTCCCTCCTCCGTTTTTCCTCGGGGGGTGGTACGTCTACACGTAGGCTATCTAGCACCAGAAGTACATGTGAAAGGTATGATAAGCAATTTTATATTGCCTTGAAGGGACAAGTTGAACTACACAAGATTTAGGGCCTGTGCTCTTAGAAAGCCTGGCTTATGTACTGTTGGTGCTAGCAGGTAATGAGCTTCTATGAAAATGCAATGAAAACGTAAAGCTTGTGGGATGTGGTTGGAGTGACAAGGATACTTCACAAATTAATGTGATCAAGTGGCTTCAGCTTACTTGATCACATTAATTTGTGAAGTATCCTTGTCACTCCAGCCACATCCCACAAGCTTTACGTTTTCATTGCTTGTTTTATTGATATGTGGGCACTTGAGCCTGAGCATTAGCTATGCATGCTGATGAGGCCTAACAAGGCCGAAACAGCTGTCCATGGCTGCTAATGCTTGGGCTCAATCTTTGCTTTGATAGATTTAAGGGGTAATGCCCACTACCTTGTGGCCTTAGTGCCTTTTGAGTGGCTTCAGCTTACTTGATCACATTAATTTGTGAAGTATCAATGAGCTTCAATGGACTAGTATACCATGTTCAAGCTTACAGAGCTTTGAATCTAGAAATATGGTTTTTTACTTCGGTCAAACATTACTTCCCCATAGAGATCTGCTTAACAGGGTGGTGGATTGTCTCTCTGAACTGCTCAGTGTTTATTCTCATTACTGAGCTACATGTAATAAAAAAAATAAATGCAATGAAAACGTAAAGCTTGTGGGATGTGGTTGGAGTGACAAGGATACTTCACAAATTAATGTGATCAAGTGGCTTCAGCTTACTTGATCACATTAATTTGTGAAGTATCCTTGTCACTCCAGCCACATCCCACAAGCTTTACGTTTTCATTGCTTGTTTTATTGATATGTGGGCACTTGAGCCTGAGCATTAGCTATGCATGCTGATGAGGCCTAACAAGGCCGAAACAGCTGTCCATGGCTGCTAATGCTTGGGCTCAATCTTTGCTTTGATAGATTTAAGGGGTAATGCCCACTACCTTGTGGCCTTAGTGCCTTTTGAGTGGCTTCAGCTTACTTGATCACATTAATTTGTGAAGTATCAATGAGCTTCAATGGACTAGTATACCATGTTCAAGCTTACAGAGCTTTGAATCTAGAAATATGGTTTTTTTACTTCGGTCAAACATTACTTCCCCATAGAGATCTGCTTAACAGGGTGGTGGATTGTCTCTCTGAACTGCTCAGTGTTTATTCTCATTACTGAGCTACATGTAATAAAAAAAATCCTAGGAGTTAAATCTGACACCTACTTTGAACATAGGACATACAGTAGCAGTTCAAATTCAGAGTGGTACTGTACTTCCAAATGGAACTTTGTTGAAAAGACACCTCTGCTCAAGGCCTGCTTAAATGGTTTCAACATTTGGTTTAACCTTTTGTTCAATCAAATGATGAAGCTGTTTTAAACAGGCCATTAATTTTAGCATTTTTTTGTTGATAGTATGAACAACTTTGAACCATGAAATTTAAATTGTTTAAAAATTTTGTTCAATATTGCACCAACATTTCCTTTGCTGTCAAAAAGTTGACTTTTGCTAAAGGTGCTTGAACACTTCGCTCAACCTTTCCCCAAAAGGAACTTCTTCTCAAAGGTGTTCAAGTGTACATAACCCCCAAAATATTTTCCCACTTTCAATCTTTGCACCCACCATACCGTCGATTGCATCTACCCGTGAATGCACACGCCCAAAAACATGTTTTCACTTGACGTCAAACGTCTGCGTTTCAGGTGTCAAACTTCAAAGTTTTCCCGCCCAAATGTGAAGTTTCTGCTAGTGTTTCACTACTCGTTGGGATATGTTTTCAGTCAAATTATCAAAACAGCGTCCTACTTTCAATATATATCGTATATATATATCAGTGAAGGGATTTTCGCTGACTTTCCTCAGATTTCTTGACTGCGTTGACAGTGAATTGAACCACGAGAACACCGAAGGAACTTCACATTTGGGCACGAAAACTTTTAAAGTTTGACACCTGAATTGCAAACGTTTGGTATCACGTGAAAACATGGTTTGGGCGTGTGCGTTCACGGGTAGATGCAATCGACGGTATTCCAAAAACATTTAGCCTTTATTTCCAGTTTTGGACTTTTTATGGGCTTCAAAACTTTTCTGATAAACTAAGCAACATTTGGCCCACAATGAAGTTAAAAGGGGCATGGGTTTATTCTTAATTTGACGTCACAAACGTCTTTGCATACATGTTTACAAAGACTTACCATGATGCAAATCAGTTTGTGACGTCAAATCAGCAACAAAACCCATGCCCTTTACTAGCTCAGTCATGTGGCCGATGATGGCTAGATTTTGTAACTTTAACTTCCTATAAAAGTCAAATTTGGTTTTAAAAAGGTGCAAAAAGGCAAAAGGATGATTTTCATTTACCACCATTCCAATGTTATGTTTTTCCTGAGCTGACACTTCCTCCACAGCTTCATCCAACACTAGGTTCATAAATGGATCAAATCCTCTTAACACTCCCGTCACATGCCGACCACCATTAAGTTTTACTGAAAAGAAGAAACAGCGGACAGCGTCATCCAACCATGAAAAAGCCCCTTTACGAATTTAAAATTAACGCTGAATGGAAACACCAGTCGCATACTACAACAGACAGAGTTGTAAACAGGTCATTTTCTCATTGGAATTTGTGAATATGTTCACTGTAAAAATGCATTTTAACCGTCTTTATTCAGTGGTCATGAACACCACTGGGGACAAAAAGGTTTGCCTTTTCAAGGACAGTTAAGCAATCAATTTTAGAGAAAACTGTTTAAAGGTCTTGACAAGTGCAACATCATAATGTTCATCTCCAATCAGGAAATCAAGATTTGGCTTAAGTGCACAATACTTGTCTACTAACTACCCATGACTCAATAATGGTTTCTTCTAAAGGTTATTTGTGGTGGACGGTTACTCTAAAATCACTCCCCAGTTTTCTCAACGGTGCATATACTTACGTGATAGTCTTTTGTCCATGTATCTAAAATGGAAATAGCATGGATACAAGTTAAGTTTATAACTGAATGTAGACTGCAACTGCAGCTGTTTTGTGATCTCGCTGGGAGTACCTTACGCTAGTGTGCAACAAAACTGGATTGTGCAACAACAACATAATTTCCCAAGTCTATGTAACACCAGCAAAACTGATATGCACAAATTCTAAATGAAAGAGCATCGCCAACTTAGAGCACGTTGCCTGCATTTTGCAAATGTGACAGCTCAGGTCACCCGTCTCGTGACAACAAAAATCGACCGAAATGGATGGTTTTTGGAAATATTAACTCCAAAACCACAATACATATTTTAGAAAGACGTACTCACTTCTTTAATTCAGGCGGATGGGTCTTACTCATGCTGATTTCGGGAGATTTTGTGAAGAACAAAACACTCTTTCTTTGTAAGCTTGGAGACGTCTCTTAACGTTCTTGAGTCGACAGTTTTGTTCTTTGTCCTGCGGTAGTCCCTCGTAACAGCTTATGCTTCATATAAACTTGCACTGTAAACCATCACAATTTCGCGCTGAAAACATTGTACAATTTGTATGACATTTTTGGGACTATGACATTTTTGTATAGTTTGTGATGAATGCGACGTTTTGTGCCTACAACAATCTTCCCTTTCATCGTGAAAACGCGAAAAAGAGCAACATTTGCTATCAAGTTCTTCGCAGGTCGATAAGTGGCACAAGTCTTCGACGAGATCTGAGAATTATTAGATCTCTGGTTCAAAAGGAAGGCTCGAAATTCGTAAAAGTATGGTGTAAAAATACCAAGCACCCAGTGGGATTTGACAGCCAGCACTTGTTTTTCGACAGATTTAGAACGTGTTACTCAAGTCACGGTTTTGATGGAAAACCAGAACTGTTGTACCAACTGACGTCTGCTTGCGAAAACTCCAAAAAGATCGAGTCTGCTCTCGTTTTTGAAAGCCCAGTTGACCAAGACTCGTTTCTCAAATGCAGTGAATCAAAAGGGTACAAACCCTGTTTGCTAGCTGTCACGAAAGATGGGTGGTTGACGCGTCACGATCTAAACACTGGAGAAGTCTTGCAGCGCGTGTTCTTGTCAAACCATTACAGATTCAAACACGTGCTTTGGGAGTCAGATTTACAACAAGTCGTGCTCAAGTCTATTCACTTCTCCAATCTAAGCAGGCCTTTAATGTTTCTGGCGATTTTTTGGATGGCGCCTTTAGAGTTTCAAGCCTTGATTCCTATTGAGAAATCCTTATTTGGTCAGGACACCATTGATGCTACGGCATGCAATGGATTTTTGGTGATCATGCATCAATCAAACAAAATCAGATTTTACAGTTTGTGGGAAATCATAGAGAAATATTGCACTGCTGTGAAGCTAGGGTACATCTTTGAAACTTCATCGTCTGGTGATCTTCATATAAATATGCCATCACCATTTTCTTCACCATTCATCGTTGGGAAAGAACCAAATGGGTTACCAGTGAATGTCAAATTTGCTTCAAAACCTGCAGTACTATTTGAGATTACCAGCAACCAACACGTCATCTCATTTGGAGGGTATCCATGGCATTACATCGCTTGTCCACAGTCACATAGCAATGTGTTTCATGTTCATGCTGTGAAAGACTCAAAACCGGTTAAGAATGGAATCCTTGAAATGGACTCATTATCCGTTGAGCCAGATCAAGCTTATTTTCATGCTGATAACAGTGGCCGCATTCTTCATATTGGTCCCCATGCAATCAAGTAAGTCTAAAAATAGATCAAGTCCATAAAGAATATTAACCGTTATTCGTGAAATTTAGCCTTAACCCATTGGCACCCGTGCCGGCCAAAACCGGCCGTAAAAAACTCCCATGCTTCAAAACATTGCAACTCTCTCAATCGCACGAATATTGCCTTAACTGTTAGTTGTGAGCACGAAATGGAATGCCCTTTAAATTTGGATATCCAATAAATGCAAGAAACGTAGCGATTTTTACCAAATATGGCCTTTTGAGTTTGGACAAGAACGAAACTGGCCGTTTTTAACGTCAAAGAGAAACAACAAAAATGCCCCTTTTTGCCTTCATGTTTTTTTAGGGAAATCATCGTCGGAAAAACCAAAACTCAACCATCATAACGAAATTCAGTCCTTTTTCTAGCTTAGAAATGACTTTTTTTGTTCATATTCTTCTCCTGAGCGTAGATACAGCCTTTTGTTCCAGTGCATTCGGGCCTTCCCAACATTTTCCACATCTTCAGCGCATTGCATGCTGGGAACTAACGAGAATTTTTGACAGCGCCCGTTCCTTCCCCCAATTCTTTCACATATAAACTAAGTCTACAGCCACTCCGACCTACCGCCAAAATTTCCTGCTCGTGGTCATCTTCAGTACACAGAAATTCCAAAATATGTGGCGGTAGGTCGAGAAATTCATCAATAGTCGAGTCCCAAAGGTACTAAGTGTTCGACCGGCCAAATTCCCAGTTCGTCGAGTAACAAGCCAAATTCAACAACAAAGTACATCACCTTGCTCGATTCTTTGAGAAAGTGGACTCTTAGCTACCGTCACGCTTAATGATGCTCATCAGGCAGCCGCTAAAGATGAAAAATGGCTGTAAATTTAGCAGAAATCGCAAGCAAACCGAACTTGGGCCATTGCTGTCGCTTCACGGATAAAAAATAGCTACGTCAAAATGACGTTTTCAGAAACCTTGAGCCTCCAGTGGCTTAGGACAGCACCACTTTTCCCTGGTAGTTCAAATAAAGAGTCACGAATTGCTATTCATCGTTTATAGGTGGAAAATCACTCCGAAAATGTAAAAACCTGCGGTAGTCAATGGGTTAACAAAGAAAAATAGAGGTCACGTGACCGGTCCTTTTAACACTATCCAGTGAAAGTCATGGTTGGTGGTAGTTTAAATCCAGGGTCAGAGTTAAGATTCTACAGTTAAAACAGTTTCTAGGGGGGTGGGTAACTTAGCAGGGCCAGGCTTCATTTCACGTTACCTCCTGGGTTTGCAGTTGGCTAGGTCACGTGACAAGCCACAGTATCAAACTCAATTACCCTAGATGAGATGATCATCGACTTCTGACTGTCACTAGTGGCTCCAACTCGACCTCCATTGTCTAGTTTTTAAAATCACCACCCCCTCAAGTTGGCTTTCATGCAACTTCAACCTTGAAGCTAAATACTGGCCAGAAAGTGGTACCCTCCCCCCCAGATCTTGCAGCATATGGTTGTTTTCGAATAAAATAGCGTTGATATGTTACTAGCCTCAAAGGCTTTTGTTTAAGTAGGTGAGCAATAAAAAATATCAACATCAAAAAAAAAAATTATGTTTTGTTTAACCCATTGGCACCCGTGCCGGCCAAAACCGGCCGTAAAAAACTCCCATGCTTCAAAACATTGCAACTCTCTCAATCGCACGAATATTGCCTTAACTGTTAGTTGTGAGCACGAAATGGAATGCCCTTTAAATTTGGATATCCAATAAATGCAAGAAACGTAGCGATTTTTACCAAATATGGCCTTTTGAGTTTGGACAAGAACGAAACTGGCCTTTTTAACGTCAAAGAGAAACAACAAAAATGCCCCTTTTTGCCTTCATGTTTTTTTTAGGGAAATCATCGTCGAAAAACCAAAACTCAACCATCATAACGAAATTCAGTCCTTTTTCTAGCTTAGAAATGACTTTTTTTGTTCATATTCTTCTCCCGAGCGTAGATACAGCCTTTTGTTCCAGTGCATTCGGGCCTTCCCGACATTTTCCACATCTTCAGCGCATTGCATGCTGGGAACTAACGAGAATTTTTGACAGCGCCCGTTCCTTCCCCCAATTCTTTCACATATAAACTAAGTCTACAGCCACTCCGACCTACTGCCAAAATTTCCTGCTCGTGGTCATCTTCAGTACACAGAAATTCCAAAATATGTGGCAGTAGGTCGAGAAATTCATCAATAGTCGAGTCCCAAAGGTACTAAGTGTTCGACCGGCCAAATTCCCAGTTCGTCGAGTAACAAGCCAAATTCAACAACAAAGTACATCACCTTGCTCGATTCTTTGAGAAAGTGGACTCTTAGCTACCGTCACGCTTAATGATGCTCATCAGGCAGCCGCTAAAGATGAAAAATGGCTGTAAATTTAGCAGAAATCGCAAGCAAACCGAACTTGGGCCATTGCTGTCGCTTCACGGATAAAAAATAGCTACGTCAAAATGACGTTTTCAGAAACCTTGAGCCTCCAGTGGCTTAGGACAGCACCACTTTTCCCTGGTAGTTCAAATAAAGAGTCACGAATTGCTATTCATCGTTTATAGGTGGAAAATCACTCCGAAAATGTAAAAACCTGCGGTAGTCAATGGGTTAAGCCCACAGAATATATACTGACCTATATTTCTAGAGCGATAGCCAGTCTGTAGGCCAAACTAGAGAGGATTTAGAGAAATCTGGATTTGAGGTCAAATTGTTTGTTTACCCTCTTTTTGTACCAAGCCCTTCAGTTATGTCTTCATCTGTCGTCAGATTACAATGGACCCCTAATCTGAGTAAACTCAGTAGAGTTGATAACAGGCGAAGAGTATAAAGTGATGTAGATGGCACTTGCATTAACGTAACTACATGTAAATGTATCTTACATTACCACATTTCCTCATTTCCATGCTCTACAGTCTGTAATAAGCAGCTTCCCCCGAATAAGTGCCCACCCCCTTGGTCAAAATAACAAATAAGCGCCCTCCTCCACTCACATTCTTAAATAACAGGGATAAAAGGAAAACCTGTTTCTATTATCACTTTATTTACAATCTTTAAAGCCTTCACCTACACCAGCATCAGTACATGTAGGGTAACAGTTTATTTTCCATTAAGTCACTTCCAGTTATTTCTATCTCCATGTGCTCATAGAGCTCTTTTAGATGCATTAGCCAAAACAGAGTTGTCATCATCATCATCATCATCATCATTTTATTTCAATAGTTTAAAATTTACAAGTGAGAAATACACAACCCACATGTAGCAAAGCCAATCGAGACTAATTGAGCTACAGTTCATTGGAAGAAAAACTTGATAAATTGCTCATGCATGAAATTTCGTTTCAGTTAACAAATTTATCTTTTTATCGTTCTTGAAGGTGTTTGAAGTTGTGCCCAGTAGAGACAAAGCTCTCAGCATTGCGCGAGCTGAAAACCTGTTTCTCATTAAATCTGCAAAAGGAAGAAAGCTGCACTCAGAGAATCAGATTTACTTCTTCGGGTCGAGAAATCAAAGCAAGAAGTGATCGGGTATTCAACAACCCAGGTTTTGAAACTGTGTTAGATGTTGACTACGAGGATGAACTAGATTTGTTGGTGGTTCTCCAGTCAAACGATTCTGAGGACACGCCCTGTGGCATCATTGGGATGTATGACAATCAGACAGGTGTTCTTATACACAAAACTGTCATCAGTAATTGGATCCAAGATGCAGAGCACTCTATCATGATGGAGAAAGACACAATTGTTCATATCATGAAAGATTGCAACAGGAAATATTCCTGTACCATTTACCGGCTTAGTCCGTGACTGTCAGTGAAGTAATAATGTCTAGGGATTTGTGCACCTGAAATAAAAAGCATTGCTACCAAATGCAAAACACATGCATTTCATACCTAAAAGGTTCAATAAAACTCAAATAAAATAATGATAATTATAGTTATCAATGTAATTTTTACCTTGTGTGTTGCACTAGGTTTGCTTGTGTGTCATCAGGAAAAATGCACTCAAATGTAAGCCCCTCTGTTTTCCTTCCCTTTTCTGTCTACTTCACTGTCACATTGTGACAGTTTATAAATTTCTATCAAATTTTGATTGTTATATATAAAATATTTGTCACAATCTTACATCGTAATTAGGAGAGTCAAACCTTTCCTCTTTACCACCCAGCCCCATCAGCCCAGTTTTCTTGTGCAAGCCACTGTTCCCTTAAAACTCATAATATTCCCTTTTTGGAACCTCCCCTTGGTATAGTAGAGATAACCTAACTCTGTGGAAAAAAATTCACATAAATAGATGCTAAACTTGGAAATGCAATTCTCTCACTTTTTAAAGGTCCTCATGTTAGTAGTTTTGTTAAAACCCACCTCCCTTAACAAAATTTCATTGTTTTAGTTTCTGTTTTTGTTGTCGTTGTTGTTGTTGTCATTGTTGTGTCCTAGCTTTGACCGTGATATATAATAATAATGTAAATATAAGCTCTCTTGATGAGCACTATCTGCTTGTAGAGCTTATGCCGAAAAAAAATATTGTTAAAAAAAAAAAATGGACACAAAACGAGATTTCAGTCCATGAAGAACAAAAATATTTTTCATGGGTCACATTTATATCAACCACTTAGGTAGACATGAAAGTAAGGTGTTAACAAGTCACAAAGCCTCAATCATACATTGCAGCAAACAAAACACCCTTAATTTATTAAATGTCCTAAAATTATATATAAAAGGTCTTCTTCATCATGGCCACTATCTGCTCTTAGAGCTTATGCCGAAAAAAAATATTGTTTAAATGAAAAAAAAAAATGGACACAAAACGAGATTTCAGTCCATGAAGAACAAAAATATTTTTCATGGGTCACATTTTTATCAACCACTTAGGTAGACATGAAAGTAAGGTGTTAACAAGTCACAAAGCCTCAATCATACATTGCAGCAAACAAAACACCCTTAATTTATTAAATGTCCTAAAATTATATATAAAAGGTCTTCTTCATCATGGCCACTATCTGCTCTTAGAGCTTATGCCGAAAAAAAATATTGTTTAAATAAAAAAAAAATGGACACAAAACGAGATTTCAGTCCATGAAGAACAAAAATATTTTTCATGGGTCACATTTATATCAACCACTTAGGTAGACATGAAAGTAAGGTGTTAACAAGTCACAAAGCCTCAATCATACATTGCAGCAAACAAAACACCCTTAATTTATTAAATGTCCTAAAATTATATATAAAAGGTCTTCTTCATCATGGCCACTATCTGCTCTTAGAGCTTATGCCGAAAAAAAATATTGTTTAAATAAAAAAAAAATGGACACAAAACGAGATTTCAGTCCATGAAGAACAAAAATATTTTTCATGGGTCACATTTATATCAACCACTTAGGTAGACATGAAAGTAAGGTGTTAACAAGTCACAAAGCCTCAATCATACATTGCAGCAAACAAAACACCCTTAATTTATTAAATGTCCTAAAATTATATATAAAAGGTCTTCTTCATCATGGCCACCTCCTTTAAATGTGTGAGTGGGGGTGTTCACTTGCAGAGATACCGTATTTCCTCGACTAATAGCCGTCCCTCGATTAATCGCCTCCCTAGTATAATCACCCCCCTCTGACGGAAATATTTACAATAATCGTCTCCCTCGAATAATCGCCTTCCCCCCACCCCTCTCGTCACCTTCTCTTTCTTTTATCCCCTCCCTGTCAAGTTAAAAATTGACACCTTGGGCAACAAACAAGCTTTCATTGAAAATTGACATTGAAAATTAATCAAGGAACCAAATTTGGAACAATTGAAAAGCCTGTGTTCAGTTATTTGATGTGATTATTTTTTGATTTAATGGGATAATAAAACAAAATATTTAGGGAATCACTTCCAGTGAGCAATATTTGAAATAATCGCCTTCCCTCGAAGAATCGCCCCCTTTTGGTGCGAAAAAACAATCGCCCCTGGCTATTATTCGAGGAAATACGGTATTCAACTGTACTTTGAAAGAAAGATGATATATTTAATAAATAAAGCATAATTTTGTTTTTCTTGAAATTGTTCTAAAATTAATGAATTAAAAGTATTTTTAACACAGATGCTGGTTATGGTGTTAAAAGCTTAGTTGTGTAATTTTTGTTTTTGATAAAAATACTGAAACAGAATTACTCATGAGCTGTTGCTTTTGGCCAAAAATTGAATCCACCATTTTGCTAAAGAATATATTAAATACATAATTAATTTTCTAACACGAAAAGCAGATTTTTCTTTCCCACGTCAGCTTCTATTAATTTCAGCTTATTTAATCCCATGGAAAATGGAGTCAGTGCCCAGGTGTAGAGGTTACAATCCCATGGTGTTCTGTTCACTCTGCTGATATCGTGAGGTTTGTAAAATGATCAACAAAAAGGAACGTCTTGAGCAGCGGAAACGTAGCAAGATTAAAGTGCTGTTAGTATTGTTTCGCTGAACGTAACTACCTGTCACAGAGTTCTGAACACTTTAGAGAAGTCTTTTAAACCCTCATTTAACTCTTCCCTTTGAGTAACACTTCCGTGAATCGAAGGCTCAGATTGAATTACCGCCCTTTTGTAAGCTCCGTCCGATCCTCTCATTTCTATTTTTAAATCTGTGCTTCCGCTTTTGCTTCAAATTGGGTTGGGCCTGGGGAGCTCCAGACAAATCGCTTTGAGATGCCAGACAGATTTGTTCAATAGACTAGGGAAGGATCAGGGACGATTGCTATCCATTATGAAGAGGTTTGTGGGTTAATAGGAAATAAATTTCCCTAATGTTCCAGGTATAGATGTTTGAATTGCCAATCAATCATTTTGCTTTGAATTCACTTCCTTAAAAATGGAAAACAAAGAAATAAATGGTTGTCTTAATGGTAACAGGGTTGCATTTGGAAGGAGTCATGAAATACATCTTTCGGGTGTAACATTGGTGACACCCACACGCGCCACCGCACCCCTCTTGTTTTCAAACACTGGCCGAAGAATAAACGTCTCCCACCTGTTAAATAAAAACATAATGAAAACAGAAAAAATAATATAGAATCACGCATAGCACTAAAAAGCGAACGTTGATATCATTGATTACTGTCCGAACAGCATCGATTTTAAAACTTGTCGTGCCTATTTCCGCTTCCGGTTTGCTAGAATTCTCGAAAGAGTGACAGTTTTATATATACACTTGACGACGTAAAATATTTCGCAGCACATCACTAGTGAAGAGGAGAAAAGCGAGGATTGACTCATTTAGAACCGAGGTTTTGGGAATTCCTGATTGTGCACAGCATATTTTCATCTAAATAGGGAGCCAGAAGAAAGTCGGATGAAAACTTTGGAGTCGTGATGACGAAAATTAGATCGATAGTGTAGATATACGTATATAGTTCTGCTCGAATTGTCAAAGTTTATCTTCTTTACTTTCGAGACGTCTGTATAGGATTTACACGTTTCAGGTGAGTACTTGCTGCTAACGGCCCTTCTTTAAGTGAAATTTGTTATTTAAAAAGCTTAAGTTATTTGTATATTCAATTAGCAAGTAAGTCTCGATCCATCTGCCGAGGTAGCGAGCTTCAACTTCACTTCCGGTATGCAAATTGCAAAGGTTTTGAAGCCACGTAATTAATGTGCATTTAGCGATTATGGAAAAGCAATAAAGAATATCCGTCAACTCAATCATGAACTCTGCCACGGGACTTCCTAAATTGTTTACCGTTGGACTTTGTCAAGCTTACTGTACAACAGACTGTACTTCCGTCACGTTGGTTATAAATAATTTTGACGCCTAGATTCCTCTCTCCACACGTCATCACAGCCTCATTTACATATGATGAAGTCACAGTTTTCGTAATTCAATAGGTTTTGTTGGTGGCGCGGACCGTCGATTTTTTTGGTGCTCTGCCGATGTCAAGATTCGAATTGTTAACCGCTGTTTACTTTCAAAAGCAGTTGTTCGAGTTATGGCTCTCATAGGAAGTTTTCTCTGAGGTGGGTACGATTTTATTCTTTTTCTCCCTCGACGTTTCATTTTATATGTGTATGTATCAACGATGTTGAAATGATGTCACTTCCCTCCTTGAATCGTTGACCTCCGGTACGATACAAAAGCTCTTGCTTGATATTTTACCTACAACTCCTGTTACCTCTGATATTCTCAGCCATTTTCCTATATTTCGTCCTCTTTCCATAAAGTCGTAAAAAACTTTCTCACTGCGACGTGTTTTAAAATCTTTCGCCATTCTTCACTCTCGTCGTCTCGTATCTCTACTCAACTCAAGCTCGTAAAGCTCGAAGAGGTTTAAAATCCTTGCTTTGTTGTTCTTTGAACTTATTCCCGTGTCTCAGTGGAAAAGCAAGTGTATCAAAAGAATGGCAGTTTTTTCGGGCTCCCATGAGAGTTTGTGAGCGTTACGATGATGATGGCAAATTTCGTCAAATCTCTCCTTTGATTTTTCCGACATTTAGGCACGCGCTTTCGCTACCTTTCATTGGTAAGTTGTTAGTGTTTTTCGAGGTTCGATTGTATCGTTTAGTAAGCGTGCAAGATGCAAAAGAAATAAACCTTGTCGAAACAGAATCAAAGATCTGCTGATTTTTTTTTGCAATCCTTAGATTAATAATTTGTACAGACGGTTTGAAATCAACATTTTGTGGAACTTTAGATCAACGTAAATGCATGGCATTTAATTATATAACGTCGTGTCTCGACTCGTGCCTTCCCAATTAAGATGTAAACGTGATTGTAAAGTGAGTATCACTATGCAATGTCCTGTCTGGAGCAAACTAAATATTTCTCATCGTTGCTAATTTATAATTTAATTTAAATGCTGTTGGCCATACATGTTGTCAGCCATTTTCGCATGACAGTATAGCTTTTTTGATCTTGATTATTTTTTATTCTACACGTTTAACAATATTAATGCATTGTGTTTGGAATATCACGTAAGTTATTGTTACAAAAAAGATTAGTCCCAAGTTGAACGCAGTGATTAAGAAACCAGGGATTAATTCCTTTGAAATCCAAAAACCTTTGTGAGATTTTAGATCTGAAATTATTTCAACATCACTTTTATGAATTGAAACATTGGTGTGTACACTGATTTGATTTCAAGTGATGTGAGATGTGTTTTTGATGTATAACATATAGCTGTAAATTTCTTTAGCCTAAAGGTGTTCTTTTTGTCGAGTTGTTTTCAGATCAAAGCATATTTGTTTGAGGATAACGATTATTATGACTTTCCTTTTGTGAGGGTGTTACTGTGTAGATTTCTTTCATACATGTATAGCCGTTTAGATATTCACTACACAAAATTTAAAATGATATCTGCTTTTCTGCTTCATTGTTAGTCAGGTTGGCATAGCTACCAGTGTAAATTTTGCAGCAGATACCAAGATTATTGAAATCACTTGAAATCTCATTATAGTTACTTCTGTCAGATTTTGTTACGTACATAATACAACTGATAGGTAATTTGCTACATATGTTTTGATTGCCTCAAAGAACCTTGTAAACTTCCCTAACATCAATTGTAAAATTTACATGGAGTTTTTTTTCTTCACAACATATTTCTTTCCTGTATTCTGTTCTCTAAGAATGCTCCAGGGAGGTATTTAAACTAGCTTAGTCATGATTTGTATCTTAGAAGAACAATATACTTGAATAATATTAGGTACCACAGACTAAAAGTAAAATGTTGCATATAATTGTGTGCTTTTTAATTTACGTTAATTTGCGCACCTATTGGTCAATAATTTATGCCTCAGACATAAATAGACAATGTTTTGGCTTCAAAAATGTACTAGCAACTATCATATATATATATATGATCCTCATTTATTGCAACCTACTCTAGCTATGGGGTCCTGGTAATCATAAGGCTTGGTCTTGCCTAGTTACCTTGCATTACCTTCTACTGCCATTCAATGGATGTATCCCTTAAAAATACAGATCTTGAAAAATAAGATAAGCTTGCAGTAAAATTGTTTAAGCTCCAGCAAATACATGTATTCATATTCCTCTCCACAAAGGATTATTTTGATTCACTCCCTCCACCTCTACCACTCTAAAGATTACACTATACAATTTAGCCTTTGCACTCTCCTTTCTGCATTTCACACCCTTCTGTGAAGGGGGGTGTATGTAGATATTTTTCTTGAACTATACAATATGTATTTTAACTTTGAAATAGACTGTAGCCATAACCCTGTGCAATTCAAGATGAAAATAATGATAGCATGTAGAGGGGAAGTTTTAATGGTCTTAATGAAAATTAAGTCAAAAATTCACCTCGGTAGGTTAGAAAAAACATATCATTTTTCATACTATGAGGTGACTTTTACGAGTGTCAGTAATCAAAGATTTAAGTACTATATATATTTAAAACAGCCTCTACATGAAACCACCTTACTCACGGAAGAAAGGCCAAAGTTTTGTTGTGAAAAAATCATAAGATCTGCATTATCAGTAATATGATTATCACGTGAGTATCAAATTAATTCTTAATCATTGCTGATGTCTGTGCAAGCTTTTGCCGACTGGCAGACATACAGGTCAAGTAAAAATAGAAATACTCCTTGTAGCTCAGGGTTACAATATATTTTATAACTGTCCTATATAGTGGGATATAAGCCTTACATTAAATTGCATAAAGTCACTACTTAAATTTTCATAAGATGAATGATTTATGCCACTAGCTAACAAATGTTCATTGCCAAAAAATGTGACTAGATAATGCTGGTTCTGCTGGTAATGTTTTTGTGATATCCTGAACTATACTCTATCTTTCAATACATGTTGACAGCATTTTGTTAAATTTTAATCTCTGATGCCATAAATATTTCATAAGTGTAGCATTAAAATAATCTAGTTGATAAGACTGAATCAGATGTTATTATCACCTATATGTTTATCGGTTGACAGCAAAATTAACAGACTGAGTACATTCACTTCAGTCTAAAGTTTCTGTTAATAAGTGTTGCAATCTGCAAGCACTTTTTATCGTAGAATTCTCAAGATTGTTTACTACTACGTACATGTTGTCATGCTTTATATGATGGTTATGTTGGAAAATAATATTGTGGCCTTCCCTCACATCATCTCTATTTTTAAACTAGCTCAAGGTTAGCATTGGTAAACTAATGTGTCGCATAACAGTGTGTTGTTATTAATCAGACCTTGACTTAGAAACCTTTAGTTAGACTATTTTGGCCAAGTCATTCATTTCAGATATCCGAGTACAAAAAGATATGCTGTACATCATAATTTTAGGTGCAGTTTATGAGTGAAACTTCATAATATTAATGTTTCGTGTTATATTGCAGAAGAAGGCCTTCATAGAACATCAACATATAGCTCTTGAATCAGAGGTTGTGAGATTGATGCTTTAAAGAGAGAGAGAGTTCCATTCAAACCAACACAAGCATAATCTTAAGACAGACCAAACTATGCTGGAAAGTACAGCAGATAAGGCTGTAAAGAATGCAGATGAAGAGTTAAGCATGCCATGTAATGACGCAGAGCATTCCACTGACAAACAAACAACAGTGAACAGCAAAATTGAAGTCTTTAAGAAGAAAAAGCAAAAGGAAAACTATAGTGATGGCATGAAGATGCATAATTTTACTGAATGTTGCAGGTGAGAAAAATAATTCTTGCTAAAAAAATACTAATAAATTGTATTCCATGTACATTGTGTATTAATAGACTAATAATTACATCATAGTGGGTACGGTATTATTTCTTGTGGGCAGAATTTAATTGCTATCATGACATTATGTTTCCTTTGTTATTCGCTTTGAGGTCTCGTCCGATCCAAAAATATCTTTATGAATTTCTTATCTGTAAGAACCATCGTAATGTGTTTCAAGTTTTTTTCAAATGATTTGTGGTGTAGTTATGAATAAGGGGTATGAATAGAGCGAGGGAGAGTGAAATGAAAAAAAAGAGGAAATTCAAAAGTAAAATTTTGAGTGTAGAGTGGTTTTTAGTTGAGTGAAGAAAATAATTTGCATTTTCCTTGGTTGTGCTTTGCTAGCCTACATCCTGTGAGTCATTAGCAAGACTTACAACACTCTCTCAACCAATGAGATCTAGAAGCAAAAGCAAAATCAATCATGAACTACTCATGTGCATTTTCCTATGCCTGGCACCTGTTACATGGTTTTGCTTTGAATTCTGATTGGCGTATTGTACTTAAATTTTGTTGTAATCGCCCAGAGTACATAGTCACATTCGTTTTACCACAGTCTACTGAATACCAGTGTATGTCAAAGTTAAATAATAAAGCCTATTAGTAATAACTCGTGCATGAACACCAAACTAAATTCAACCTTAACCCAAACTGTTCTTCCTTCGATACTGTATTTTCCCTCTTTGTTATGGGAAGTATTATTTCATCATAATATTTTATCAAAACCGTTAAACTATTGAAGTGTCAGTAGGAGTTCTGTTTTGATCAAAAAGCACTTCTTTTAAGGAAATTTGTTTTTATGCGAATTGCTTGAGTTGTTTTTTTTTTTAATGCATTTTTGTTAATCAAATTTGGAACAGTTCACTCACTAAGTGTGTCACAACCCAGCTAAAACTGAAATGTGAAAAATCCTTCAATCAAGAAATCATTTGATCCAGATATTGCTTGCCTTCAGTTTGCCTGCCATTGTTTGTGGTGGTGGATTTTGTTATGTGAAGTCCTCACTCCAGCAGCCTCACTCCAGTTTACTCCAGCACGCTTTTAACTATGAGGAAAAGTCCCGGTTCGAGTTAGGGAGGGACGCGATTGGACGCGGTAAGAGTGGCCCAATATAAAGGCCTAATACCAGTGTACTTTATCGTCCAATGTATAGAATTAACGCTATGGTTAAGAGCGACGCGAGGTATTAAATATCGCTATTCGAGAGTGTTTTCGAAGGATACTTTTAGCTAATAGAAAAAAAGTCAAAAGTTAAGGGAATTTTTTCAGATAAAAGTTTGTGATAATCAATAATTGTGCTCGAACGAAAGTTCACATGCAGTAATCCTGAATTCGACCGAACAAACTTTGATCAACGAGGCCCTGGCTACATCACCCTGTAGCGAACTTGTAATTCGTAGCGAGTGAAGCATCAACAGCAGAAACAAGCGTAACATTCTAACTTTAACAAGTTGATAGAGCGAAGCGAAAATTTGAACATACAAAATTGGATTGTCTTACTACAATGTACTCCGAATTTCTGAAGAGTTTGAGGCTTTGGAACGGATATTCCACATAAACAAATCGTATGCTGTCTGTAATGTACTATGGGTCCACACGATGTCCCCCCTCGCCTCCACTGCCTGCCAATCCATTCCCCAATTTATCACCCATACCAGTCTTCTCGTGGTTTCTGGAGTCGGAACTTCGTATTCTTGATGCGGCCTTGGTTTTGTTTGCAGTTTTAGGCTAGGTACAAAATACGACTTTTAGCTCAAAAACCTTAATATTCCTTGCTCATTTCCGACCGTGAACAATATAATCGGCGTTTTATTTCAAATAAAAACGTTTGGTTTCTCTTACCTGTTGAAGACCAGGCATTTGAAAGGGATAGAGCGGTGTTCAATTGATTGTCGGAAAACCAAAACCAAACCAATTACTTTGGCCAATCACAGCAGACCGAAACAGTGAAATGAAGCAATCAGAATTCGAAGTAATTACATGCAGCTGGCGCAAAACGCGGGAAAATGCGCACGTGCAAGTCGCGATTGGTTTTTGTTTTGCTTCTCATTGGTTGAAAAAGTGGCACGAGGTTTTGTTAGCCAATCGACACTCAATTGAAAACCACTCTATGTGTCGATTCTTTACCTCACTCCTACACTGGGTAGGAGTTGTTGTTTAGTTTCGTCAGCACTAACACACCGTTCTCATTTTCCCTTCAGGATGTGGATGTGCTCTCACTGTAGTAAGAGCTTCGCCTCGTCTCGTGCGCTCAAGATCCATGAGGTGAAACAACACGAGAATGCAGCACGTCATGTGCTGAAATGTGGCACGTGCCACGAGGAATTCGAGCACGCGAATTTGCTTCACATCCACATGCGAGTCCACCACAATGTGAAGGTGCGCTGTCCGCGTTGTAAAGACATCTTCGAGCACCCTAACGGTTTAAAACTCCACATCAAAGCGCATCATTCTGAGCCCGTATGCGTCGCTTGCGGGCTGAAATTTGACCATGATAAGCTGTTACGCCTACACATGGAACACTACCACAAGGTTGGGGCAAGGGCGCGAAACAGGGAAAGACCACGCCCAGTGGCCAATTCGGTAGAAAAGCGAAGGCGGTTCCAGAAAGGAAGGCACGTGAAGATGCTGAGAGAGAAATCAAAAGTCCAGCTAAAGGGCAAGAAAATGCTTATAGTGATAATCGTGAGGATATGCGCCAGGTGGAGCCTGGAGAGAGCATTGAGCAGGTGAATGGTTCTGTATCAAATGAATGGGAGTTTGAGTGCAATCAAAAGCATGATTACGATGAGGAAGCGATGTCACGTGACAGCAGTGATTCCAGAGATAACGGCAGTAGCGATGGTGAGGTGGATGACGTGGAAGTTGATAAAGAAAGCGACGGTGAAGCTGGAGAAGCAGAGAACGTCATTGAACGTCAAAATCACAAGTGTTCTGATTCACCTCCTCGAGAGAATAGTGAAACAGTTAGATCCCCTTCAAAGATAGAAGGAGCCTTCAAAAGTATGGACCGTGGCCTATCGCCACCTGCACCAGCTGTTGACCGCCGTAATGCTCCTGCTCAGCTACAGCGTTCTTCTGTTATAGTAACGACCGGTAGCGTCTCGCCACCCGTTATATACCCAAACCCGCGGGAAAATTTTAAAAGCAAAGCGGAGGATTCTGAGGAGGCCACAAACGAATCAGGCAAAGTTTCCATTATTATCACTGAAGTTCCACCCAGTTGGAATGCTAGTCCCGAACGAAGCTCCCATTCGCCATCGCGGTCTTACACGGGATCACCCGCGGGATCGTTCCCGGAATCTCCTGCATCCGCACTTTCTGAGGACGAAAGTGGCGACTCAGAGTCAGCCAATCACAAGGCGCACACAGCAAGACGTGTCACACTGCGCTGTAATCGATGTCAGGAGGAGTTCGTGTCCAGAATGGAGTACCTTCATCACTTGATTTCACACCAGAAGGGAGATGAGAACCTGATGCAGAACGATATGAACCCGGAAAACGAAGCGATTCAAAAGTTGAAATCGAGCCTCCGAATTAAGATGGAGGCCAGACGAAGAGATAGCTTTAGAGATGATGTCAACCACACCTTCGATACCCAGAAGAAAGCGGATCATGAAACGGATGGCGCGTTCGCCGGTAATCAAACACTCTGCGAGCCAAATCGAACCAGCCCGCCCACTCGTATAGAAGATCTGTCAGGTGGTTTGACCGTTCCATGCACGATCTGTAGCAAACGGTTCCCAGACACGCGAGAACTGAAAGCTCATGTGGACAACCGCCATAAGAAACCGCAGTGCACTGAGTGCGGGCTGCAGTTTGATCACAAGAACCTGTTTAAGATTCACATGAATTCATACCACAGTTCGCTAGAGATGCTGCAGTGCTACCACTGCGGAGAATCTTTCGCAAACCGCTCGGAGTTTGTAGCTCATGTCACATCCCACGAGACTACTATGGAGAATGCGAAAGGGACACGAAAGGGACATAAACCGCTTCGGCGAATATCAAGCGCTCCCTCGGCGAGGGAAAACCAGAGTCAGATTCGCTCGGACAGGAAATTCTTTCTTGAAAGTGGACATAGTAGAAATAGCAGTGCTTTGGGAGATATAAATGAAGTGGAGATGCGAAGTAAAGATGATCAAGCTCTACCGAACCCTTTTGACGCTATTCGGACGTACGGCGAGCGACGGTTTGCTTCGTTTGGTACGTTCCGCCACCGTAAAGAGGAAACTGTCTCACCTCAAGAACAGGACAACTGGTTCAGCAAAGGGAAGACGAACCTCTTGGTGGGCCCAGAGGCAAGGACGAGAATTTTTCTGCCAAAACGTCACGAGAAAATCGAACCAGAGCGTGAACTTGTTAGCGGTCAAAGGCGGGTTCCGGAAGAGTTAAAATCGTTCTCATCAGCTGGAAATGAAATGAGCCATAATTCAGCCGCCGAAAGGTTGACTCCTGGTTCGGAGAGATTCAACCGTCGATTGTCGGCATTCACTACATACGGGAGGGCCGATCGATCAAACGAGGTTGCTAACCACATGTTACTAGTTCGAGCAAAGAGGGAGCGCGATGGTGTTCCTCTTTGTAGACCCCCTCCGCTGATTCCTGTGGTTCATCCAAGACTGTCTGCAGCCTTCATTCGACAATCAGGCCCTGCTGTTCTGAGAGCTCATCGCCCTGTCACCCGAACAGCATCGGCAAATTCAGCGCTTAGGTACCCACGTGTCCTCCCATACCCGACCCTCTCCACCAAATGGCCACCCGAGTTGGACCGAACAGTTCCTCTGAGCCCAGTTCGGGATAGCTCGCGGGATATCCCGAGAGATGCACAAGAATTCACCACCCGTGAGAGCATTAATAACATTACCAAAGAGGCCCTTCTGAATTCTTTGTCGCTCAGAAGAAGAGCAAGTGCACCTGAGCTTGGGACTGTTGCGAGACCGCTTGCTGAGCCCCGGCGCTTGGCGGTACCTGAATCATCAACAGTTAAAAATGCTCTTAGTGATAGTCCTCAAAGAACTGAGCGCACTGAAAGCCCTCTGGCGGCTTCGTCGGGGCCATCCCGTCAACTCAACGATGGGTACCACCCAAGGCGAAGACACCCGCGGGATTTTACCTGCCATCACTGCGGGATTTACTTTGGTCACAAGAAACTGCTCAAGATTCACTTGGACTGTTATCACGGCTCTGCTCACGACCTTCAGTGTCTCCGCTGTGAAAAGAACTTCGCTAGTCGCACGGAGTTTCTGGAACATTTGATGTCCCACGAAGGTGGCGACGAACTTTTGGCGTTTCAGAGAAAGCGTTTGAGATTAGATCGTCGCTCTTCGTTTCCACATGAAGGCGAAACTATAATTCGGCGCGAACTCAATACTAACGTCTTGAAAGAAACTGCAATAGCTAGTGAAAAAAGTCGACAACGAGAACTTGAACTTGGGGATCTCCGAGGGGCGTTTATACATCCCGTACCCGAGGAATCAAAACAGCGGGTTAATGAACAACCCCGCGAGTATCCCGGGCCAAGTAACAAGGACTTGAAACTTGAGTCTGGAGTTACCAGTGTCAAATCCACTTCTGAGAAAAGCGAAGACGATGGTGGTGCGAATTTCTGCTTCGTGTGTGGCCAGTCATTTAGCAACGGCAAAAAACTCGAGCATCACATCTCTTCGCACGCCGTCGTCGACAAGAATGGGAGGTACTGTTGCTCGCTATGTCACAAAACGTTTGATCATCACCGCAAGCTGGAAATTCACACACGCAGCCATACAGGGTTTAAACCTCACAAGTGCGAGTTGTGTGGCCGGTGTTTTCCTTATTACAGCTCCTATTACTACCATAAGATGACCCACACTGAAGACCGACCTCACAAGTGTGGAGTGTGCGGCAAGGGCTTTATACAGACGAGATACCTGCGGTCACACATGAAGACGCACAAAGAGCAAAATGGCTGGGCAAGTGACGAGGATCTTAACGTTGACAGTTCCCCGGAGCAGGTAAAGACAGGTGATGACACTGAGACATCGACTAGGTCTCCGTGTAGTGACACTGGAGGAAAGACTAACTCAGAAGCAGCCGCTCATGTGGATAGTCTTGCCCAGAGGGACTTGGAGGAGCACGATACCGCAAGGATACTATGCAGTTTTAAGCAGAGTAGCAGTGTAGTGGTGCATGAGCAAAGTTCGCCTCGCGATAGTCGGGCTAATGACGTAACGTCGGAGGAACCTTCGTGCGCCGAAGACTCTCCGAGTACGAATCGATCAGGAGAGCGGAACAGTCCTTTTGAAGCTTCTGCAGGCGGTGATGCAGAAAGCACGGAGCATAATCAAGTCGCAGGAGCTGCAACAAAAGGCAAAGACGCTTCCGATGAGAACCTTCCAAAGACAAAGAAAAAGAAATATAAATGCAAACACTGCGAGAAGAATTTCAGTTCTTACAGCAGCCTCCACGTTCACGTGCGTATCCATACCGGTCAGCGGCCGTACTCGTGTAATCATTGCTTCAAGAAGTTCACTCATTCCAGTGGATTGAAACGTCACGTGAGGTGTCACACAGGGGAAAAGCCGTATCCTTGCCCAGCGTGCCCTTCGGCCTTCGCAGACCGCGGGGCTCTCAAGTCCCACATAAGAACTCACACCGGAGAGAGGCCATTTGTCTGTGACTTGTGCAATAAGACTTTCACTCAACCCAGCTCTCTTCGCGTGCACAAGAAGACAGTACACGCACACGAATTTTTCGATGACAAATGATAGGAAACTTTCTATTTCTCAGGCTTAGATTTTCTCATTTTTTTCGAATCGTGTAATCTAGCTTTCACTCTGACGACGTTATTTGGGGATTGTGTGCAGTCTAGGATATTAGGATGTTCTGAATGACTTAAGGTTAAGTCCGCTTAAACAATATAATGTAATTGACCGGATCTCACAACAGATCTTCGATGTTAGGAGTAGCATCCATGAGAAATATAAACTTGATACGGTAAACTCGGATTTAGTGAACGTCGAGAGGGTTCCAAGATTGAACAGAAATCAGTGTTAATATTTACTTTGTAAACCAGTAATCAGTAATCTCTATTTAATAGAGAAACATCCCTTTTCCTTATTGTATGTCAAATACCCAGCCCTTAAAGGTGAAGTAAATCGGTAATTTGTACAATTCGGCTTTCAACTACTCATTTATGATAGCACTCGGTGTACAAAACGTGATTCATAATTAAGAAAAAACTTAAACTTGTAATAAATTATTAATTTATGCACCTGGGCATTCATTTCATCTGGTCTAGCAGGGGTTTCAAAGTATACCACTCTTCGTAATCCACACCTAGGCGATGCGCAACTCCTCTCCCAAGCGTTTTATCTTCCCTCGTCGAGCGAAGAAGACCGGAGACATGTAGACGAGTTTTGGACTATATTTGGAATGAGCACTATTTATTGGCGTACATTTTTCTAACGATTACTCAAAAGAGATAATGGAGACAAACGTAGACGGGGGAGGGGGGGGGGGGGGGGCGGGGTTCCAGGCCCAAGCTCCATAGATCAAGATAGGCAAACAAGAAGCAATTTTAAGGGTGCTGATCAGGGGCTTGACCGTGCTCATTTGCTCCGCTTCAACCGTTTTCGACAAAATTATTTCAGAAACGGCCTTGAAATACTCTTGAAACGGTCTAGGGCAATGAATGAAATATAACAAAACGTTTAAGAGCGTTCACGTGATATGCCGACGGTTTCAATGGTTGCCAAAACGAGACGCGATCGAAATAAACGGTGTGGAAATTGAATACTACGTCCACTAACAAATTTGGTAAAGAGCATCGGCCAACCAGACAAGGCGTTGTAGACAGTTACCCATGCAAGTTATAATCCCGGCCAACAGGGTTTAAAAGTAACTCCAGTGACAGTTGGCCAGCGTGTCGTGGAGTTCACTACCTTTTATCAACTTATCGAACCCTGTTTGTAATACTGCACTGATTGGTTACATTTGCATTTCCATTTTGGAATGCTCCGTTGCTCTTTGCAGCACGCTTTCGCTGCGCTACACAGGCCGATTGGTGAACGCGTTGCTTTGATCAAAGCTCTATTCAATAGACCTTTTTACCTTGTAGATTTTGTTTTCCCAATGTAGACCACGGGGTGTGACCCTAGAGAACTGTTTCTTTGAAATTTCGCCTTATTCACGTGCATATGTACACATAATTTATGAAAAGACAAAAGGCAAATCCCCTTGGGAAGATCACATGGTCTACATTGGGAAAACAAAATCTATTATTCACAGTTCAACAAGAAAAACAAAAGCAAATAAATAAACCGCAAGAACAAGCGTTCAGCAGTGTCAGTAGGACCTTACCTTCGCTCGCCAGCAGTGAAGTTGTTTTACTTCTGTCAGAATACTTCACCCTTTAACGTGATGTCCAGCCTGCGTGGCAGGCGCTAGAAAGGGGAAAGCCGTTCTCCCTTCAAGCGCCTTCCACGCAGACTACCTGATGTCACGTACGTCGGAGCCCATGAAATCGTAGAATAAAAGGCTTGAAAGTGTGACATAACTTTGGTTGCTAACGGCTACCGACAATGCAAAACATTTCAAACCCTTCAAAACTTAAAAAAAAAAAAAAAAAAACGTGTAGATTTGAGCGAAACGTCGCCGAATTTTAAGCGTGGGCTCCCCACAGGCACACCACGTAATGAATACCCATAGAAACCATGGTCGTTGTCCCGGACAGTGATGTGTGAAAAATATTAGCCTGTTCCAGGCGTTCAGATGGTAAGCAGGGCGTGATATTACCGGCAAGGCGAAAATAAAACGGCAAAAAAAAAAATAATAATAATAAATAAATAAAAATAAAATAAAACGGCGAAAAATGGAGGCCCATGCAAGCCCCCTCCATTTTTCGCCGCTTTATTTTCGCCTTGTTCTGCCGGTACTATCGAGCTCCGTATACTATCTAGACGCCTGGAACAGGCAAGAAAAATATGAAATGCTCACATAGGATACAAAAAAACAAACGTTATCAGTTGACATTCTCAATTTATCTGCTCTGTCTTCACAGTCATCGTAGGGTGGATCCCCCTTGTACAATTCATTGACTTCCCCCACCCCTTCCAGAGGGGTATATAGCAAGGTACCCTAACGAACCACTCCTTTTCTGTTCTCGCTATTATTGTTGCGGCTTTGAGTTTGTTTTCTGTCGCCCTGGTCTCTTCGCCATTTTGTCAACAACAAAGTTACGTGACTTGAAGCGTATTGTTTCTGCTTGTGAAACCCGCGCTGATAAATGGTTTACTTGATAAAAATAGATCGTGGCAAACATGTCGGCAAAGCCACAAAGAGAATGCCCGGATAAAAAAATTGACGTCTGCAATATTGGTGGAATGTTCTATCAGCTTAGGTATCAAGCCAACTGGATGAGTACTGGTTATTTCATGCGTTAGTAATATAGCTACGGAGGATATAAATATGCAATTGGTGAAGTTCTGCGTCCGTAAAACAGAAGTCAAGGATTCAACAGGTGCAAGCCTGTTATTCTTTTATTTGTTTGGGGCTTTCTTTTGGTAACTGTATTAGCTGGTTATCTGGTTAGCTCGGAATCTTTTTATAGAAGTTTCGAATCGAAGTCGAATATCCGAGTCGAACGAACAGCCAACATCACTATCATATATTGGCAGCAACATAATGTAACAGCTAAACTGACAGGCAATTAAGGTAACCCGTTACGTTCTTTCACTTAACTTCTATGAACACGCAATTGATCAGTCCAAGACCTTTCAAGTTATGTTGCTGCAGGTTATATGCAAAGTTAAAAGACAGCAGCTGAGAATAAACAAATATACGATAATGTTTTTTACGTGACACGCACTTTTTCGTTTACACCTCTTGCTGCTTTTCTTGTTGTTCTGTCGCACTAATAATTGAGCAATTTACATCGGTTGTGTTCTTTATCTTCGTATCTACGAAATCCGCGAAAGCAACCTGCGTAAGAAGTCAGCCTTTGCATTTTGCAGTTAAAGGGCTGGTTCATATATGTGACGCAAATGGAACGCAACCGTCCTTGTAACAAGAACCTGTACAAACAAAGAACTCTTATACAGTATATAGAATGTTTTCAGATGACGCCACTGTGGCCATGTTGGTGTCCCAAAACAAAGAAACGGAGGCCATGTTGGTGTCCTAAGCTAAACCTATGGGAATAGAACGAGCTTCGCCCTCGCCTGCAAGTGTGTTGCTCAAGAGCCTAATTTCCCACTCGTTGCTGAAAGTTTCATAGTTCGAAGTTCCGATACAAGCAAACACAATCTTTTTTTTTTTGTCTTTTTTTTATAACATACACTTTATTAATTCTTAAAACACAACGTACAGTGAAAGGCTACATTTAGATACAAACGTTTTACCTACAGTAAATAGACTTTACAATTACAATCCGCGATTATATATACATTGGCGTTTTCTATTTACTACATACGTACATTCATACCTACATACATACAAATCCTTAAATTATAATTATAAAATAATGACTTATACAGTACATACATTAAAAAGATTTTACATAAATTACGATTGCCTTAAACAGGATGCTATTGTCCATTTACTGTAAAATTCTCTCATTTTATTGTCTCTAGCGCATATATATTTTTCTATTTCATATTTGTTTTTTACTTTTGTTTGAAAGCAAAAGGAAGTCCCATTCTAACGTGTCGAAGGCCTTTTGAAAATCAATAAATACCAGAAGACCAGAAATATTCTCTCTATCTGTAAAGTCAAGAGTCCATGAGATCATATATAGATCGCACTGTTTCACCGATTTATCTGTCTTTGTCATATCCGCTTTGATTGTGATGAATAATATTTGGTAAAACATTCTTTATTCTGGTAGCTATCACTTTCGACATTATTTTGGCATCTACAATTAGCAGTGAGTCGGTCTCCAATTTTCAATGAAACAACGATCTTTGCCTTTCTTTTCTATCAGGGTAATGACCGCTTGTTTTTGTGTATTTGACATTGCTCCCTTTTCAAAAGACTCATTTATGCATTCTAAAAAAGGTTCACTAATTAATGTCCAACACTTTTTATAAAAAATTCAATGGGAATGCCATCGTCGACAGAAGATTTATTTTCCTTAAAACTTTTCAAAATGGCTTCACATTCATGTACTGTTATTTTTCCTTCACATTGTTGTTTCTGTTCTTCCGATAGTTTGGGGATTCTCAGTTTGCTTATGAAGTCATCAATGGCTCTATCTTTTTCTGCATCTTCTGATCTTGATTTGTATAAATCTTTGTAAAAGCGCTTTTGTTCCGAAAGAATGGTACATGGGTCTGTTGTTAGAGCATTGTTCACTGTAAGTTTCCTTATGTGTTTCTTAACTTGATTTCTCTTCTCTAAATTCAAGAAGTATGTTTCGCTGACTAGTTAATGTTTACTTTTTTGACTCGTTGATTGACATTTGATTTCGTCGAATATCTTGATTGACACCTATACGTGTAAACGATTGAGTTAGTCGACCTTTCAGTTCGAATGATACGTTTTTACACGTACGCGTTCCAGAAGAGAACACTGTAATTTCACTTCGCTGACCTGTACTGCTGACCTGTTTTACTGTACTGTTCTGCTAACCCGTTTGCTGACCTGTATTTTAATTGGACTGGATACGCCACAGAAGTAAGTGATATATTTTGTAAAGGATGGAGTTTGAATATCGTAAAATTATACTTGTTGTAATTTTCACGAATCGCTCGTCTATTATATTTCTTAACAAATTATGTATTTTTTCTGTCATAGATCGAATAAAAGGCAAAATCGCTTTATACGATTACGTAGTCCAGTCGATTATTCGAGAGCCATTTTCCTCGGACCAAAAATAACATATCGTGAAACGAATTCGAACGCGCGGGTCCTCACACAGGTACATTGGTGTTCCTGTGGCTACAGTGCATACACCCTGACTGACCCAGTCATCCCAGATTACAAACCTGGGCCCGGTTGTTCGAAAGCCGATTAACTTAATCCAGGATTAGCGTAAACTTTGGTTGCAGTTTTTAAGTTTTGGATGAAAGTTTCTTTTGGTGCTTGTTGCTTTTCAGTATTGACGTCCTCTAATCTAAAATTCTGCAGAATATCAGCGTTGAACAACGTTTGTGGATAGAGAAATAAAGTCCTTGGTTAATTCTTAATCTTGGATTAGGATTAATCGGCTTTTGAACAACCGGGCCCTGTAGTCTATTTCAATTATCACATCAGACTGCCGCAGCAATGAATACTCGAACGCAGCCACTAATCTACCATTACTGTTAGTATATACCAACAGACCGTAGATCGTTCCTTTTTCCTGAGGAGAGTTGTCCTTGTATTGTGCAGGCTATATTAGAATGTGAAACAATTTTATTGACGCTTTGAGTCAACAAAGGTCACGGTACACGTACTTTGCCAGTTCTTGTAGCAGCTACCTCATCAGAAACGTTTCCAGAAACAGCAACAGAATACAGTCAACAAATTCAACAGAACAGAAGGAAAAAAGCTGCTTTACAGTCTGGATTCTTTTTAAAATTGCCTCTGACATCTCTGGCGTATTTGAGATGGGAATCCCTTCGAAAGCTGTCAAATTGGGGTGAATATGTAAATTCGATGCAAGCAGGGCTCCTGTAATTCTACAAATAACAACGGACTATAAATAACAATGGAAGCAACAGCCAGCTAAAATTTGAGAGTCAGATTTGTCTTCTTCTCCCCCTAATTCACTCCAATGTCTGACAGCTTGAGCCTTTCTTCAACTATTTGGTTAAGTTTTACTTTATCCAGCAAGTCTAGCCACAGCCTCGGTCCGGCCGCAATTTCTGTTTTACATCCTGTATTATGCACGACACATACCTAGCAGGCACCCGGCCAACGACAAATTTCGGCAGATATCTGTTCGGTGGAGGGTAATTCGGCTTGGGCTTTAGGTGTGCACTCAGATTTTCATAACTAAAATGTGGCCAAAAAGATTCGCAATTGGGAAATCATACTCGCCCCTAAGGTTTTCGGAAAGGTCGTAATTGCTGTTTTTGGCATTCTAACATGTTCTAAAACGTCAGCTAGCATTTTCGGAAAGAAAATAGTTCCCTAGAATGTTCGTGGAAAGTTCATTTCAGCTTGCATTTTCTCGAAGGAAGATTTTGTTCCCCAACATTTTCGGGCAATTAAAATTTCAGCCAGGGAATCCGAACAGACGAGTTTCTTCTAGATACTGGAAACATCACTTAAAACAGACTTCAGACACCATAAGGTACTTAAAAATGCCTTTCTACAGCTTTTGATTGATTTGGCTCGTTGGGTGCCCCTGATACCTTCCGTTTGCAACCTGGATCAACGCTCGCCGGTGTACTGAAAGACGAGGTTCGTGTATTTTTCTTAACAGATTGTAAGAATATCATGGTTTTGTTCAACAGGCACCTAAAGTACTGACAAATGAAAAAAAGGTTGATCAGCTCAGCTTCCGCAGCGCAGCTGGGCCTTTTGTTTTAAATGGGTGACTTTCAATTTACGACTAGAAGATTATTCTCTACTAACCACAAAAGAAAGATCTCTTCTGGAACCCGAGAATCTTTGAAGATTAAAAGCAGAGTCAGTCAAACTTGTGCTGATTCGTACGCAAGTTGAGCTCACAAGTCGAATAGGGGGGCATTCAACTTGTCGATCATTTCAGAGGTACTTTTTTTTAATTCAGTTTTTTTCCAAACACGTGATCGCAAATCGAGCTTGTTTGGTATCAACAATGCGATAACGTTTTTTTTCTACCTTTCAAAAATGACAAAAATTACTTCAACCCACTGAAACGAGTTGCACGTAAACAGAATTTTCAACTATGACCAGTTTCAGACTTTAAAGTTGCGTATTATAAGAAAGGGCTTGTCCTAATTGTACTTATTGTAAGGTGGGTATCATTAATTCGGCTAAAATTTCAATCCTTTGTACTGTCACCGTGGGTAATCCGTGGACTATGCCCATTGTTGTGCCATGGAATATGCAAGAACTGAAAAAAGGTCAAGTATAAACTGACCAATAAAAGTACCTTTTCTTTTATTGAACTTGCTACGTGCTGCGATAGGCGTGACAATAATCCGGGACTTAAAGTGAAGTTGCCATGTTTCATGTGTAATTTTTGATGTGAGGAGTGTTTGGCAGTGAAAAGAACACATTCGGGCCATCTTGGCGTTTGTTCGAGCTTTATTTCACGGAAGGTGGACTGAGATCTTCAAGGTATTTCTTGAATCGTATTTGTTTTTGGTTTTGTTAGTCACGGTTAGTGATAGGTTTGTGATATTCTGTATTTGGTCGCATCTATCGTGGAGGCTTCTCAGCGCTCACTCTTATTCAATCATCTCCGTCATCAATATGCTTTATCCAATTAAGCGTTCAAAATCATTCTTTGCTGGTCAAAGGAGGCCCTTTGATCGTTTCTCGATTTTGTTTGTACTTGTTAGATCCTCGCTCAGGTTAAGTTTTTAAGAAAACCTAATTTGCACGATAGTTCTGTTATCAGCTCAGGTAAATAACATGAAAACCTTTTACAAAAGAACACACCCATAATTCTGTTAAATAATTTGAGAATTTTGTTAAGAATACTTGGAGTTATGATTTTATTTGTCCTAGACTAACTTTGCGTGAAAGAAACAAAATTGAGTGGAACTGCTGAGAGTAAAGCCGCAGAATACCAGCCATTAAGATACGCACTAAGTGACTTTGGTAATATTCTACATATAGTAAGCTTATAGACGACCTAACCCTGACGTATTCATATTGACTCCACTTTGACCTCAGCTAGTAAGGAAGCATAGGCTTTCTAACCGCGTATCCAGCCACTTTGGGGGCATAGCTTCGAAGGTGGGTATTCTGCAGTTTTGCCGCCCTGAAGTACGACTGAAGCCTGGTTTTCACCAGCGACGCGAGCACAAGCGCACAAGAGCGCTTACACATTTCACTGTGAAAACCGGCTTATCGCAAGCATAAGCATAAGCGCAAGCACAAGCGTAAGGATCAAAATTTTTCCTTTTCCTTGTGCTTGCACCTATCTTTGCGTAGTGTTCGTTTTCACTTGACATAAGCTACTTTTGCTTGCGCTTGTGCTTACGTCGCTAGTGAAAATTACCGTCAAACGAAAAAACGAAGCTTATTGGCAGCGATATTTGAAGGGAAAGTGTTTTATAAATGAAAAGATCAATGTTTTTCCCAGAGTTCTTGCCTCGCCCACACGAGACCTGCAGATGGATGGTAGGTCTTAGAAACGTGATGAGTTCTATTCGCTCAGCGTTGTTTGTCTCACGCAAAGTTGTAAGTTTGACCCCACCCGCTCATTCCTTGTGCGCAGATTTCGCGTCCTGTAGCGCATTTGTTCAAAATTTTCGTTGCCTTGCAATACCTTGGTGATATGTTCTTTCATCGCTTTCGATGCCATCATGGTTACAGTCGAAAACAATATTGTAACAACAGTTTTAGGGCATAAACAAGATGTTTTTGAGGACATGTAAGCTTAGAAGTTCATAAATACCCATCGCTGAACAATGCCTGGTCACCGTTATTTTGTTTAGTTATCTTTGCATCCAAATTTTATCACCCTCTATTTTAGTATGTGATCGCATGATATCTGCATGCTTGACTGAAGATTGTATGGGGTTATATTGAAATACAACTGCACAAAGATAATACAATCTTTCATGTGGTGTTTTGTATGCAAACTACTCATGTTGTCCTTTATCACGTGATACACTGAAGGTGTCTGGTGCTTTGGGTGACCCTTAACCTCTTTTACGTTGTTTTCGTTTGTCAGATAGTCATTTAAAATTGATTTATACGATGATTATTTTCACCAGACAAAAACGAAACTTCATACAAATTAATTAACAATTTAAAGTGCTACTGTGTCGAAATTCACGTCTTTCCTATCTAAGCCATTGCTGTTTACTATTTTCAAACATCTCTTTTTGTTCCAGAGATATTCAGGTTTTGAAAATATGCAAACTAGCCAAGTGATGTCATAAACTGAACCGTATTTACATTAAATATGGTGAAAAAATATCTCAGCCAAAATGTATCAGAAATTCTTGATTCAATATTGCTGCGATGAGCATACCAGTTTTGTTACCATGGCAACATACTGGGTTCCAGACCTCCCTGATATTAAGGGCTTTGTCATTCTATTGTGATATTTGCCAGTGGTGCCTCATCTGTATGATCCAGCAGGCATATAAATATGTTAGGTCAAATTTGTGGCCTAGTTAACTGTTTTTTTGAGCTGATAATTACTAAAATATTGAAATCAGGTTGGAGGGAACTGGAAAGAAGTGATTTACCACAGGAACTGAAATGGTGGGCTGCCTGTTGAAATATTAGCCTACCCATTTTCAATGGTCTCCGCTACAACTTGACCGACATAGCTCTATTTGTATAGTTGATCTTTCATTTGGTTGAGAAGACATCATCAGGCCTCTCATTTGCATATTTAACACATTTTTAAAACTTAAACATCCCCAAAACCAATGTAGATATTTGCAAACAGTAACTGGCATTTTTAATCTTTCCTGGAACTCTATGTGATAAACCAAAAAATTCAATGGGTAAAAAATTCATCATAGTAGCTCTTTAATTAATTTTTTTTTTAGAGATATTAGCATATTGCTATCTAGAATTTGAATTAAAATAAAGTTTTTGATTGATTGATTTGATTGAGGTGGCAATGCAAATATTTAAGCAAGAGGTTAACATTAGCTTAACTTGGGCCTGCAAAAATACTGTATCCTTAATTTAGCACTAAAGAATAGAGAGAAGTCTGTCCTTGTTACTTGCACATTTGTGCTTTGTGATGTTCTGAGTTGTAGTGGAATATCCATACAATCCCTATCAACAACATATATCCCTGTGAAATTGCAAAATCTCTTTACAGCTCAAGCATTGATATTAATAAATAACACTTGTGAAAAAAATAAAATAAAAGTAGAGCAACGAAAGGAAAGGAAAAGGAAATGACAAAAAAAAAAGATTAGACGTTGCAATCGAAACACAGCATGGACTCAAACTTGGGCCACCCGCAAAAAGGCAATACCTATTACCCCTTGATCATAAAAACCCAACATAATTGATAGTCTATTTATTTTAGATGACTTAAAACAGTGTTAATGCACCCATTGATGAATATTTCTGCTCATTTTTTGAGAGAGAAAATGCTTATCAAACGGTTTAGGATTAAACATGTGGTCAGAGAAACCTCCAAAGTGACTCAATAAAACCTGTTTTGCAAAACAAAATTTGAAATGGAAACAAAGGTGGTGACTATTTTTGTGCAGTGGTGCATGGCAAGATTCACATGCAGTCTAGAAGTGAGGAAATTTGGGACCTCAAAACTGAAAAAAAGAAAGAAACAGAGCCAAATCCTAGACTCCACGCCATATGAAAAGAGGAAAGAAAGAGTGAGTGAATTAATGAAGCAATCAACCAATCAATCAATCAATCAATCAATCAATCAGTCAATCAAAAATCAATGAGTGAGTGAATACATGAATGAATCAGTGAATGAATGATTGAATCAATAAATCAATAAATTAATCAGGCCTCTTAGTTTGACTTGTCTTCTGCAAATAATCATCGTGACCAGTAACCTGTCTTCTGCAACCCACAACCTTTGTTCATGACCTGCAACTGTGCTTTAGATAATCTGCATATGAATTCATGTAACATATTTATGCAAGCAAGCTTTCATCAGCAAGGTTACAGAGAGGTCCATAGTCATCCAAAATGCTATTTGTGTGACATCAGGAGCCCATTGATAGTCTCTTGGTGACATTTACTGTTTTAGAATTAGTATAAATCTACTAGCATTCTATCACGAATGCCTTTCTCTTATTGGCAACACTATTTGCTATCTATTCTGTTGTAGATAGTGAGTAGCAGTTTTCAACAAAATGATGGCCACTTATTTGTGTTTTTGAAGTGTCTGCAACAATGATTTAGATAATTTACCTGTTTTGAATGACTAGTAGCTTTATACTAAATTAATAAGATCACTTCCTCTTGATTTCTATGCCCTCATCAGCTATCACATGCTAGAAATCTTGAGCTTATAAACTAATTGTTAAATAGAAGACATCATTTTGCCTTCTCCTCCTCCCTCTCTTTTGCTTCCTCCTCCGATTAATTTGTGTCCTCTTCCTTCCCCCTTCTTTTTCTCCTCTTCCCCTTCTTTTACCACCTCCTTCTCCTCCTTTTGCCTCCTCTTCCTCCCCTTCTTTTACCTCCATCTCCTCCTTTCATTTAACCTCCTCCACGTCTTTTGCCTCCTCTCCTTTTACATCCTCCTCCCTTTCTTTTGCCTCCTTCTCCTCCTTTTACCTCCTTCTCCTCCCCTCCTTTTACCTCCTCCTCCACTTCTATTGCCTCCTTCTCCTCCTTTCCTTTTACCTCCTCCTCCACTTCTTTTGCCTCCTCCTCTCTTTCTTTTGTCTCCTTCTCCTCCTCCTTTCGCCTCCTTCTCTTCCCCTCCTTTTGCCTCCTTCTCCCCCTTCATTTGTCTCCTCTTCCTCCGTTTGCCTTCTTCTCCTTTCCTTTTATCTCCATCTCCTCCTCTCCTTTTGCCTCCTTCTGCCTCCTTCCCCTACCTCCTTTTGCCTTCTTCTTCTCTCCTTTTACCTCCTCCCCCCTTTGCCTCATTCTACCCCTTCTTTTGCCTCCTCCTCCCCCTCCAGTTGCCTTCTTCTCTCCTTTTACCTCCTTTCCCCTTCACTTGCCTTCTCCTCCTCCCTATCCTCTCCTTTTGCCTCCTTCTTTTCCTCTCCTTTTACTTCCTTCTCCCCCTTCTTTTGCCTCATTTCCCTTTCCCTCATTTACTTCCTCCTTCCCCCTTCTTCTACCCCCTCATCCCCTCCTTTTGCCTTCTTCCCCCCTGACACACATGCACAAACAGCCATGTTAGCAGGAAGCCTGAAAGTTCTTTCCCACATTGTCCCTCCCTTCAAAGTAAATTTGACTTTTTTTTATAGACATTGGCTCATCTCTTACACTGGGGATTAGTCTGGTATTCCATGCCCCCCCTGCCCCCTTTCAGTAAAATAGTATTGTACAAGATTGTATTCCTTCTCCAGTGAATGCCTATTAGACCCTTCACCAAGGCCATTTTTTATGCAGAGTGTGTAGTATTAGAGACAACCATATTTTCCACCTACCCAAGTGTCCAATAGAAGATATGAAAAAGTCTATTTCACAATGCCCTTCCTGTCCCACTAAATTCGAATTTTTATTTTAAAAAATGGCAAATCTCCCAAGCTAGGCAACCATTGCTGTCCCCACAATTCTCATTATAAGTTTGTTCAAATTGTGAGTAAATACTTTACTGTTACATGAATGGCTCATATACCATGAAGAGGTAGATTTCAAATTATTTCTTTGATGGGAAAGAAAAATAAGTTACCAAAGGTATATTAATTTAACGTGATACTTAGTACACTGATAAAGGGTTTTGAAGGGGAGACCTGGAGACTTATTTACTCTAATGATTAGAATAAGTAATAGTTATGGCACAATTATTGTTCAATGTGAAAAGTAACTTGAGGCTAGTTTCCAGACAGCCTTTGATTTTTACTGAACAGCACATGCATTCATTTCAGTTGTTACACTGTTGGTGCATAACAGTGGAAGCACAACTGTCTGCCATCAAGACAACAGTGGCAGAATAGTAGTGGGGAAGGTTGTGGGGCTGTCCAGTGAATGCAGGAGGCTTCATTTATTGCCTTTGTCTGAATGGAGGATTCACTGGAAAGGAATTAAATGAAATAAAGAACTAAATACCTGATAAATAACATTTAAATGTCATGTGTAGAGAAGCAATTGAATAAAACAAAGAAAACTGGTAGAAGCGAAGTTTTTATTAGAGATTTTACCAAGCAGTTCATGTTTCATGGTCTTTGTCCATAACTAGCCTGCGTGGCAGGCACAAGGAAAGGGGAAGGAAAGGGGGAAAGCGGGCGCGCACACGAAGGGTGGAAAGAGAACGCGGAGTGCGACAGGAGTAAGGGAGGGAAAAGGGAAGTGCCAGCAGAAAAGCTATTGTTATTTACATTCCACCCCCTAATTAATATGCAAATTAGAGACATCTGCAAAACATCTCAAAGAAAATGTGCACCAAACCGTGCTGGCCAGCACACGGGCTCTTCATTTGGGCAGTATCTTTGACCACGCACCATTAATCGAAGCAAAAAACTCTCTGAGTTGCCCAAATGAAGAGCCTGTATGCAGGCTAAAACCGTGCTGAAGTTTAAAGGAAAAACAACACAGAAAGAATGATTCGAAGCTTAAAAAGGAAAATTGGAGGAAATTCTTGTCGATAGCAATCTCCGCTGAGACAAAAACAATGGAATACCTTCCCTCTTCAGACAGATCTTCAAGGTTTTACGCCCGATTGAAGGCGGACAAACCCATAGCCTCTTCCTTTGCAATCTGGCTGTTGATAATTCTCGTAAGTGGAGCTCTTGCCAACTCACAGGCCCAGAGGTAGCCTCCTTCGCAGACGTCTTTGGGCTCGTCACGCGTTCCTTGCCCACGAACGTCTGCTGAACTGAACTGCCACTTCCGTTCGCCGGCGGTTAGCCTTTGTTTTGAACTAACCAATAACGAGCTGCGTAAGAATGGAAATCGACACCCGGTTCGCGTGCATCGTCTGTGAAAATAATCCCGGGATCGAAGTCCTACTTTCAAAAAATTGGAAAACGAACTATGATTGGCTAACCACCGCGAACGGAAGTGGCAGTTCAGTTCAGCAGACGTTCGTGGGCAAGGAACGCGTGACGAGCCCAAAGACGTCTGCGACGGAGGCTAGCCCAGAGGGGGTACTAAAAAATTAATACAGGGATGCTCCGCCCTGAGGTCCAAACCCTTACCCTTCTATGTACCATGTTTGACAGAAAAGGTACTCCTTTCATATAACTTCCTTTTACAAATGGTAGCCCCTTCGTATACCTTCCATTGGAAAATGGTACCCCTGCTTAAGAACACTGCATCCCCTTTCTAGCCCTTAGGCCCCGTTTATATGGAGAAAAGTTGTCCCGGGCAAGAGGGTCACCCTCCCAGCCGAGTCAACTTTAGCGAGCGTTTATATGAGAAAACGTTGACCCTTTTGCCCGAGCCAGCAGCACTCGCGCATGCTCTGATTGTCTCACCTTGACCGAGTTGACCCGGCTAGGCGAGCCAAAGTGTTTATATGGAGAAAAGTTGGCTCGGCTAGGAGGGTGACCCTACCATCGAAAGAGGGTGACCCGGCTCGGAGGGTCACCCTTCTAGCCGAGCCAACTTTTTGTTACTCATGTAAACGGTTCGCCAAGTTTTGTAAGGAAATGTAGGAAAAATTGGCTCGCCTAGGGTAGCTCGGGTAGGCGGTTGACCCTTCTACCCGGGACAACTTTTCTCCATTTTCATGTAGTGTTCAATAAATTAAAATGGTACAGTCATAAGGTATGTGTTCGAAATATTGTAATGAATGCCCTTTTAAATACCTAAATAACAGATTTCCCTACCCTTCCATATACTTCGACTCGTGAAATCACTACCCTTTCATACACCTGAAGCGTGAGAAGGGTACCCCTTTCGGGCGGAACCTCCCGGTATAGGTCATTATAGGGAGTACCCCCTCTCCCTCCGGGCACACAGGAAGCTTGGGTTTGTTCATTGTTTTGTTCCCCAGCAACACAACAAAACTGGAAGATGAGACTTTTCCCGAGACCCATCAGCAAAACTACCAGAATTGCTTCACTGCCTATTTCTGCTGTTCTTTCAGGTTAAATTCGAGGCCGTCATTTTCTAACTTCAACGTTGTTTTTTTTAACAACGCTCGAAGTCTCCTACCAGATCGTCCGCCACGTTATTAGCGACCTTCAGATCAGACTAGGGGTTCGAGATTGAGTACGAGTACGACTTTGAAATTTCAAAACGACTGCGTTCTCAGAGGCCTTGCTCCTCATTGTTGTTGACCAGAATAGAATAAGGCTCCAGGAACGAGAGTTGGTGTCATACACGATAATCTAAGCTTGCGACTAGGAATTGAAAAGTCGTACTCGTACTCGATCTCGTACTCGTAGTCCGATCTGAAGGTCTCTATTTTTAACTTGAGAACAACCGATCAAGTTACTCAGGATGTTGTGGTAACAGTGTGACCAATCAGAACACCAGATTAAGTGCACGATTAACATTTAATTAATTCTGACCAAAAGTGATTTTTACATCCCAAAATGGGACGTAAAATACGAAACAATGGCTTTGCTGCAGGCGCTTCCTTTTCCCTTGACCCGCGCTCCCCTCGCTTCGCGTGCTCGCCCGTTTTCCCCTTTCCTTTATAGCGTCTGCCACGTAGGCTACCCATAACAGGTGGTTTTTGACAACTCTGACTGCCACTACCATTGTCACCAGTGCTAGCCATCACCACCACCACCACCACCCAACACCATGCCACCATTACTACTACAGTGTTTTGAAGCCTGAAAGCTGCTAGTAATACTACTAACTACTCCAAGGAAGATTAAGTTTAAGATGATAATAGCCACTCTTCCTCAATAAGACGTCCTTTCATCCCCCCTCCCCTCCCCCAACAATCCCACGCTCGCTTACTCGTTTCAGCATCACTATGTTCTCTATGGCGAGGAATTGGAAAAAGGGCTCTTAGAAAATATGGGTACTTTTGAAAGAGGGTGTGGTTATTTCAAGAGGTACTATCAAAGGAATTGGTGCCCGTCAACAAGAGAACACCTATTGCATCATGATATCTTGATTAATTTCAGTGTGACTGTTATGTTCAGTTTTCCAACGAAAGCCTGCATATGTAGTTTTATTGGCACTTTGGGTGTCCTGTGGTTTGGATCGCGTCTGAGTGCCATCGTCAGCACACCGGTTCCGTGCTTTGTTCATGGTAAGGCGACCAACGGAAAGGTTACAGGGACACCACCTGTGAACGGGGTGTTGCGAGCAGGCATCTGTGCTTCACAGTATGTAAAATTAGTCAAAGAAAATGTTAATAAAATAACTTGTTTTGGATCTCTTCACAGTGTGTAAAATTAGTCAAAGAAACGTTAATAAAATTACTTATGTTTTGGATCTCTTTACTTAGAAAAGATGCGCAAACAGACGAAAAAGATACTTTTTTTGCTCCTGGTTTGTTGTCTGACATTCGCTGTGCTGCAACTAAAGTCTGCAATAAAATCTTCGTCTGTACACCTCGGGGACAGACGGCGAAATCACGTCCATCAGACATTGAGAAGCACCCTAACCTCTTCAATCGAGATGATTGGATGGGATTACGAACCAGAAGAAAAAGTGGAATCGAAACTAACGAAGCCAAGCGTGAAGTACGTCTTGATGGTCCCCCACAAGTTAAACTTGGAACTCAAATCTGGTGGCGTGTCCAAGCTGACCGAAGCAGACCAACACACATTGCTCAAGCTGACAGATTTTCTTGACAGGCATGCGGAGTACGATGGGTCAACCGCAGCTACCACACAGACGCGAGGAGAGGGATTCGATAAAGCCAGAGAATCGCTGCTCCACAGTTCTTGCCGCTTTCTGGTGAAAAACTGGACGATGGTTATACGCAATTTTGGGAAGATTCACCATGAAGCCAGTGACGAGAGCCGCTTAGGATGGTATCAAGAATGCAACTTCGCAGAGGGACCTTTCGTTCTCCGCAAAGAAGTGTTTCTATCGTTGAGGTGGCGCAACGAGTGTGGAAGCATGAGTCATCTCGATTTTTTCGTGCTGTCAAACGCAGCCCTGAAAATAGCCAAATTATCAAACTGCGTCTTCTCGTCTGAACTCACTTTTGTTGACCGAGGCATCCTGGAAGGCACCCAAGATTTCATCGATTACTCAACGCTTGGCCATCTTCACAGCATTCTACGCATCGTGCGTTCAGATAAAATCGAGTGGACAAAGTGCGCGGATGACAAACAGTTCTGCCCAGAAGCCCCCTTGAGCTCGCGCCCGAGCAAATTGGCAGCAGCCAACGGGTTCCCGATCTGCTGTGATGTTGTCATGGATGACATTCTGGCCGCCACTGTAGATGCCATGGATAAACTTGGTATTGACTATCGTGTCGTGTATGGGACGCTCCTTGGTGCCGTGAGAAGTCAGGCGCTCATCCCGTACTCGGACGACGTTGACGTCGCAATTCACAAAGCTGACAACGACAGGTACGCCAGTTTCTCGCTGATGCAGCAAATGCTGGGTCCCAGGTACTTTGTGGCGTGGAAGACCAATCCTCCAACAACCAGGGTATACCCACACTTTGCTCCAACTGTGATAACAGACACTCGCCGCCTGTTCAAAGGGGCAGAAAGTCTTGAAAGTGAAGCGCTGTTCGATAGCAGAATCCTCAACGAAATGAAGAAACTGTTACCTGTGCAGAACATCCTTTTGGAACGACGCTACGTTGATCTGTACCCCTCCCCAGAAAACTGGTTTGAGACATCTTCCGTTGTCACCATAAACAACCGACAATACTTAGGGGTGTCAAACAACGTGGACAAGTTCCTGAGAAGTTTGTACGGCGACGACTATATGAAGAAGAGGCCGGAGATACACTCCAAGACAACGCTCCAGACCAGCTAGATTCGCTGCCGAGGATCCAAGACCGTCGAAGATTTGAGTGAGACAGACGTTCGGTTCACATTGTTCCTTGGGCCACGTTCAATATTTTACAGTTATGTTGTAATTATAGTAGAGGGCACAGTTCTCTGTGAGCCAGTTGTCACGAGGCATAGTTGGGTGGACTTAAGATCACTGAAAACTTGTTTTAGTAGACAATTGCTGGCAGTTTGGACATTCACAGTTGAGAAGTACTTGATCTGAAACAGGGTCATGATTTCATTAGTAACGTTTTCAGTATATGACCATCGGTGAATAGTAACTAACAAGAAAACGGGCAAATGAGAGAATTATCTAAAGAACCGTTGTTCTTCGTGTTTATTTGGCCGTGACGTATCTGTTACGTTTGTCAAGAGATACATCTGAAAACAAAACTGAAAAGCTGCAGCAAATGTCTACTAAAGCTAGTTGAACAACTCTTTCCAAAGGCATAACATCAAATATCCACCAACGGCGTCACAACTGATGTATTAGTGGTATGCCAAAGGGAGTGTTGCACAGATTTCATGCACATTTAACTTGGGCTTGGACCAATATGACGAAGATGGCGGAAATCGCAGATGATTGTATTATAGACACGGGTCATTCGAACCTTTCCAAACTTGTTCTGATTTCTCCGAAGGTTGCCGAAGACTCGTGAAGATGAATCGTTTAACCAGGAGAAATACAAGCGCATCCTAGCCACCTTGTCAGTGGAATACGCTGCCTTGCCAGTTTGCAGAGAGAGTGGCTGGGGTTTCTCCCTTGCAGGAAAGTGCAGCCTTTGCTGGCATAAGGCGGAAATGGGCAGACCTTCAAGTAGCTTCGAATGACCAAGTCGAAATGGCAGTACTTAACTGGTGGCACTAAATGAGCAAAGAAGGCCTATTGCGGACTCGGAATTTAGCGCTTCGAGAATTTTCCACATACTAGAGCGAGCTGTAGCCATGACACTGCATTTTATGGTAAGTTATTACAAAATGATAATGCCTTTTATCTTCGTTCTTTCGGGGTTTATTCTAGAACTACGGTAGAACAACATTTGATCCCAAATGTTTTCTGGTTTTGTTTTATGAACCACTAAAAATTGAACCCACCATCGGGGCACCTTAAACGTTTAAACAGAATTTTGGAAAACATACATTTTTAAGTGGTGTATTACAAATTCCAACGACCCCTCATAGGTTAATTTCTAGAATAAACGCTACGATTTGTAAACCCAGAGAATGTCGGAATGAGAATCGCACTTATAATTTGACATCCAATCTACGACTAATTCTTTGAAGGGAAAGCAGGTAGATTCATACAGTCTAGTGCTGCAGAACATGATTTTTTTTTAATTTAGGTCAACAATGCAAGAAAAAGAATCACGCCGAACAAGATTCAAATACTACTACTACTACTACTGATAATGATGATGATGATGACACTGGATGAGAAAATGGTGCAACATTCGGATTTGCGCGTGAGCTCTTGATGGGTGAGCCTTGGAGTCTGCATTAAAATTGCACGTTCGATCCACGTTCCGATCATGTGATGGGGCGTCGTATTGGGCGTGAGGTGGCCTTTCATTTCGATACAAAAGGAATCGAGCTTATTTTAATGTCACTAATACTACACTGCATTTTTCCTTTCTATCTTTTTTGTAGAATTGATAATCACAAACCACCAACTATGCGCGAAGGTGTGGTCATTTTGGTCCGTTCTCACCTTTTCCCAATTTTCGGTCGGTCGGAGTGTAAAAGAAAAGGAATGTGAAATTAGGGGGCGCGGTCGGACATTTTAAGAGAATCCAGGTTGAATTTCGGAACGCGATGTCTTTGTGGGCGAGGTCTTTTGGGACTATTCCATAGTAAAAATACTCCGAATAAACGGCAATCGTGCCCGACAGCAGAATAAAGTAGAGTGAACTCTGAATAGAGTGTTTTCACATGACATCACGGCGGCCATGTTGGTGTCGCAAACTAAACCTCTGGGAATTGAACTTTATTTTTATGCAAATACTTTCTTTTGTCTCAGTAAACCAATATGGCCGGTAGTCACGTGAATGAAAACGCTCTATACGAAGGACATGCGTTCCTTTGGGGATGTTTGGGCGGGAAAATTTGCCAGTCACGTGACTCCGGAAGCTCGGTCCAGGCTATTCTGCGCGCCTGCTCCGCTCTGTGCAGTGCAGAACACGAGTTTTTTTGGGAAACCTGCTTATTCTGCATACTCACTTATTCCTAAACTGGAATAGGACTGCCCAGAATACTCCCAAACGAACGTGCGCTAAATTGTGATCTCAGACATCATCTCCTTGTACAGCCTTCAACTGCTGATGAGAGACGCAGGCAATAGTTTTGCTGTCAGTAAACCCGACCGTTTGTGCGAAGGTAAATGGAGGAAAAAGGGAAAGGCCCAACGAAAATAAAAGGCATTATGCACACGTCATCTGCTTCCCTGTGGAGCCTATTCCCGGACCAACCAGGGAGATGTGTGGGGAAATACAATGACATGGATGGGATTCTTTGCTAGAGGGTAGGGCAAAATCTCGACATTGTATTGCGATCAAAGAGTAGGGGTGTTGGAATTCACAAGTTTGTAAAGGATGTCAGGGGGATTTTCTGCTGAGAAACATCTCACCCAGGGGATGTTTTCTTTCAAGATTCCCCGACCCCTCGGGAAAATTCGTCACGTTTGACTGATTTTACAATCCCTCTGTTTAGCCCGGGGGCCGACCCCATGGGGAAGCCCATGACGTGCATTAGGGCACATGACAACCATGCGAAGCTAAGAGTGGTACACACCCTATGGACGCTAACCTGTCGAGTTGGGACTTCAAGAACGAAGCATAACAGTGTTCAACTCCCATCATGCCTCGTGGAAAACGGAGCGATCACCGTAGGGAATGCCGGTCCTATTGGACACAAAGCCCTGGACAAAAAGACAATTTAATTATGTACAAACACGTTTCATCTAATTATTGAGAAAAGCCAAGCATTAACAGTATCGTTGTAATCACAAGAATATATGTATAAGTTAGGTAGGATTTTTCTTGCATGTCGCACGATATGCTGTAGTTCACACAGAGGTATTTTTTCGTGATGCTTGTTACCTATTACAGTACCAAGTCTGAAGTAAAACGCTCCTTCGTGGCCCTGTACTGGAAATGTTCTCAGATATCAGAGCTGGTGTAGTCAGTACTAAATAGTTTACCTGTTCAAGTTATCCAGGGAAAACCACATCTGGCTCCAACGCACCAAAATTGGAACGGTTTCAAACTGAATATCTATAGTAGTACGGCAGCTAAATTCGGACCTGAAATGTGGAACAAACCCTCCCCCACCCAGCCCCAGAGGGGGAATTTTCCCTACCCTGCAACCCTAAACCCAGAAGGGGAATTTTCTGTGTTGCTGCTTTGACATCAGCTTTGGGGAACATTTGAAGCGCCGGGTCACGAACAGAGAGCAATGTATTTTTGACGAAATTTTGCATAAGTTATATTTGAGAAAACCGAGTCTACGTTATACACCGTATTTAGGGGAAAAAAGTCTTGAGAAATTTCGTACAGCCATAGTAATCACTCGGTAGAGCAGTTTCTTCCAAAATTGTAAGCGCACAAAATAAAGCATGTTACCAGTTTTGTTTTGTTTTTTCGGGCACGCGCGAAGTTCATGCAAGCGATGTTAACCAGTCAGAACAATCTTGTACCTGGACCTTTCGCTCCCAACTGCAAGACTTGGTTAGCGATATTAGTAATACGAATAGACGTATCATACGTAAAGCAGAAGCTCAACATGGCGGAACGTTCAACCCAGCGTCTTGGCTCTCCTTAACCAGCGGTCGGGCTTGGGCAGTTGGGAAGGAGACTCGAAATACGAGACAATCTCGTACCTCCAGTCTTCGTTCCTTGCTTGCGCACCCTTGAAGAAACAGACGACTCTCGAAAGATCCGTTAGGTTTTTTTTGTTTGTTTTTTTTGTTAGGATTTTTGTTTGTTTGTTTGTTCTTTCAAACAATATCCACGACCGGAGGTAAAACAAGTACAACATGGTGCTGAACTCTAAGCATGCGCAATTCAAGCGTAAGTCCGATATTTTCGAACTTCCGGATCAGAATCGCTCGTTTCCCAAACGCTAGTAGAAGCGAACAAAGGTGGGTACGAGGTTGCGTGATATCCATTTACCGGTACAAAACTGTCTGGCATTTTCAGTTTGTTACATTTGAAAAATTGGTACAAAGAGCCCCTTTAATTAGCGCACCTTATGAGCCAACTGACGGGCTCAGATGTTACAGATTTATAAAGTAGCCAGTGTCGTGGCGTCGGGAAATACGACTACACCAGTTGTAACTGGTCAATTGAATGTAATGCCAAGGGGGTACGTTTTGTAGAGGAATTTTTAATGTGGTTACTGGATTAGATTGAAAGTCCATTTTATTTCCGTTGACGGGCCTTTTATACATTTCTTCGAGTCACGCAAGGCGATCACGGTTAGCGTCTGAAGAGGAATAGCGGGTGAGCTTGTCAGGCGTCCTGCGGGAATTTAGCTGATGTTCAGAATTCGTCCACGAGAATAAAGAATCCTTCAATTCTACCTTGAGATAGTAAAGCAAAGATGTTAGGATAAAAATTGGCCAGTTCTTTGGATGAAAGCGTTATATGCCTTGAGAAATGAAAAAATCCCCCATTTCTGGATCACCAGTCATCTTGAGACACTAGGAGCGAAAAGAATGAAAACGACTGCGTTAGAAGTCTTGCTGTGGGATTAGCTTTCTGTACTACCAAACATTCGGATCGTAAGCGCCTCTGAAAGCAAACCTTCTCTTCCCTTTCCCCGTCAAATCTTGGAAGTGTTCTCTCGACAATTTGCCCCATCCCAAATGTGAATGTTGGGGCCAGCTGTCTTTTTAGTATACTAGGTGCCTCCTACTCTTCCTGTGCGTCTCGGGATTGCACGAGAAGCAGGGAAACTTTCTAACACAGACGTATTTCGCGCGGTTGATATCTATGTGAAAAACGCACATCTTGGCTTGGCTTCGCTCAAATCTGGCTTTTGGAAGCAAGAAACACTGTGCAACCGCACATTTTTCACGAATGCAACTTCAGTGTATATTGTGTAGAAAATATTATTTACCTCCGAAAAATCCAAAGCCGGCCAAATCAAAAAAGGGAACCACTCAATCCCAGCACACGATCCATTGTCCAAGAATCCCCAAGAATCGTGTAATGCACATCTCATCGGCTTCCCCGTGGGGTCCACCCCCGGGCCTACCAGGGAGATATGTGGGGGAATACAACGAGATGGCTGGTATTCTTTGCCCGAGGGTAGGGGAAAATCTTGACATTGTTTTACGATCAAAGATTAGGGGGTGGGGAAATTCAAAAGTTTGAAAAGAATGTCATGGAGATTTTCAACTGAGAGACACCTCACCCAGGGGACCTTGTCTTTAGAGATTCCCCGACTCCCCGTGGAAATTCCTCAAGTTTGCTTGACTGATTTTACAATTCCCCTGGTTAGCCCGGGAGTCGACCCCACGGGGAAGCAGATGACATGTGCATAACGCCTGTAAGATATTCACAGCTCGATGTTTTGGAAACGACATTAACTTTACTAACAAGGAATCTCCTTCCAAAATCTCATGCCTAGCCTAAGTAAAATTCCGTGGTTTTTCACTGACTTTCAGCAGGTGGAATTTTATTTGGAATGTTCCTGACTTGACACAATTCCCTGACCTTGAAAAAAAAAATCTGTTTTTTTCCTTGACCGAAGCAACCCTGCTTTTTGTCTTCCACCAACTTTCCTCCAAGTCATCTCTTAGTATCCACCCCGTTTGTTTCCATATTTAAACAAAACAGAAGACACCCTTTACCTTCTCGTTCGCTAGATGTAAGATGCAGACAAACGCAATGGATACTGACAAGTTCTTTGACATGTTCTTGGATAGTTTTCCAGGTAGCTGAGCGTAAAGTTCTTTGAATGATTGACTTTGTTTCACGCCGCTTTCGTCCTTTCCTCTACTTTCGTGATCTGGTGGAGCATTTTCCTACGTGGAATAATTCGCATTATTAAAAACTGGACCATTGGATAATGCAATTCCAGAGTTTTGACTGGCTTAGCGGCTATTGGGATATCAGCCATTATACCACGTCCAACAAATGGCGGCCATGAAATCGTCTTCTGGCCTTTCGCAGTTGCAAAATGAAATCGGAAGACGCAGGATCCAGCAATATTTCTTATGTTTTTAATGAAACAATTATCCCAGTCGCTCTTGTTGGGTATGAGATCATGGGTTATATTACCATGATCATTGCCAACTCAGCACCGCATGCCTCGTTGCCTATCTAGTGTCTCATATATGACGCGCATTCGTGGAATAATTAACATTTATTCACCGAAGTGGAGGTGAATAGTGATGGATATTTACCGAGCCTCGAAGCGACGAGGTAAATATCCACCACTTTCACCGACACTGATGTGAATAATTGTTTTAGTATATACCACACAAGCTGAATAATTTGCGGACCAAAACATTACTTTATGTGTGACAATATACCGACAAGCGGTCGGAAATTGTAAAATCTCGCGCGCCGGCTGCTCGGAGGTGAATAGTACTCGCTAATCACCTCCGAGTTAACCAATCAGAGCGCGCGAAAAGCACTATTCACTTGTGTGGTATATACTAATTGCCATTAGTATATATACCACACAAGTGAATAGTACTTTTCGCGCTCTGATTGGTTAAGTCGGAGGTGATTAGCGAGCACTATTCACTTGTGTGGTATATACTAATTGCCATTAGTATATATACCACACAAGTGAATAGTACTTTTCGCGCGCTCTGATTGGTTAACTCGGAGGTGATTAGCGAGTACTATTCACCTCCGAGCAGCCGGCGCGCGAGATTTTATAATTCCGACAGCTTGTAGGTATATTGTCACGCATAAAGTAATGTTTTGGTCCGCTAATTATTCAGCTTGTATGGTATAGACTAAAAAAAAAAACTTCGCGGCTCGGTAAATATCCACCACTATTCACCTCCACTTTGGTGAATAATTGTTAATAATTGTCAAGTGTAATGTCTAGTTAAGTATTCAGAATGACAACTCGGGCCATCCTAATAATAAGAAATGTCCACACAAGCACACGCCCCTCATAAGTGAAACATGGAGTACTAATACTTGTCGACGAGGGGGTCGCGAATGGTCTTGCAAGAGGTAGGGGTTTCGCAAAACTAAAATTTCATTCATTTTAACCAGCTGCAATAAAGAAATTTTGCGAAGTCATGCGTTTTTGCAAGTCCAGGGAATCAGCCGGCTTGCAAAGACACGTCTCTCATTTACTATTCGCTACTCATCATCCATGTCCTCGTCATATTCTGCAAATATCCCCGCATCCCACCAATTCTCGAGTGTGAACTGAACTGAGCCCGAGTAAGGGATATCCAAAATGAGGGCTGTTAGACAGGTATTTCAGACCCTCAAGAATCGGAAGGAAACAGGGAGATATGCAGAAGGAGAAGTGGAAATCTTAGAGTGTGTCAACACGTCTCGGCTATTTTATCAAAACAGTTTTCATCCGTCAAGAATAGCTCAGTTTGAAAAAGACTGGGATCGAGAGTGCCGCGTGAGGGAATGTGGGATTGTTTGGAGAGGCGCGATTGTTTCTTCTCTATACGCGTCCCCCCAAACAATCCCACAATCATTTGCACGGCCACTTGGTCCCAGTCTTTTCTAAAGTGAGGTATTCGTACTCCACGTTTCCGCCGATGTTTGCCGATCCACTCTTCACGAGAAAGAAGACTATGGCCACATCGCACGAGATATGCATGGTTACGTAGCTTTCCTAGGTATTCTACAACTGACGCTTAGTTCGAGTGACGACCAAAAGACTATTTCCTAGTAAATAATATTTTTTCGAGCTCACAAGTAACTGGTAGTTACCATCACCATAACCATCGCCATTGCTATTAACATTACCATTGCCACTGTCATTGTCATATTGCCATTGTCGTTATGCATATGTCATCGGCCTCCCCGTGCGGTCGACTCCCGGGCCAACCAGGGAGATTTGTGGGGGAATACAAAGAGATGGATGGAATTCTTTGCCCGAGGGTAGGGGAAAATCTCGGCATTGTTTTACCGTCAAAGATTAGGGGGTGGGGGAAATTCACAAGTTTGCAAAGGATGTCAGGATGATTTTCTGCTGAGAGACACCTCACCCAGGGGACTTTGTCTTGCTAGATTCCCCGACCACGCATGGAAATTCTCCAAGTTTGCTTGACTGATTTAACAATCCCCTGGTTAGCCCGGAGGTTGACCCCACGGGGAAGCCGATAACATGTGCATTACCATAACACACGTACCATTGCCAATGCCAAATTTTAAGGCAGTGAAGTATAGGGCGTATGCACGTTACGTCATCACCGCCATGTTGGAGTACCGTGAACAAAAGATTTCTCGTTAGCTTCTTTTGTTGTTGTTCACCAACATGGCCGCCAACCCATTGTCATTCGAATCTCTGGAGACTGGTTGCATACCCTCTATAACAGGAAGACATGTTTTGGCACAAACCTTGTCTCCCTGGTCTTGTGCTGAGAGAATTCCCCACATGGCGCTCTTTAATCTTTTTACGTCCATCTTCTTCGCGGTTTTAGCATACCCAATGTCAATTTTCTGAACCTATAAGAAAAGGAAAACAAACCAGAGTGTGGTAATGAAAACAGGCGCTATAATATAAATACAGCACGTTAACGAAACGACGTCAGGCCAGGGATGTAGATATTTTTTTTTGTACAGACGAAAATATCCTCTTGATGTAAATATGCCACAACACTACGTCAAAGAAACGACGTAGGAGCGGCGAGGTAAATTACTGTTTTAGAGGAACGCCAAAGAAGTTCTAATTAACAATAGATTCGAGATTTCTATCGCGTGATAGCTGATGAGGGCGCAGTCCGAATCAGCTATCACGCATAGAAATCGAGAGCGAATAATCTAATTGTTTTAGTATAAATCTACTAGTCGTTCAAAACTAAACAAGTAAATTATGTAAATCGTCCTCGCAGACACTTCAAAAACGCGAAGAAGCGGCCGCCATTTTGATGACAACCGTTGCTTACTATCTATCACAGAACAGATAGCAAGTGGCGTAGCCAATCAGAGAACGGCATTCGTGATAGAACGCTAGTAGATTTATACTAATAGTGCATAGAAAAAAAGGATAGCTTAATTCGTCTGGCTAACAATATGGAGGATAAACTGTGTGCAAGTACTTATTAGTACTAGAGAAAATGTATTAAAAAAAAAGTAATGACAACTGGGTTTCCGAATCTGAATCAAATAATTTGGTTGTAGCCTTTTATTTGGAGCAGTAACGAAATGCAATAACTTTTTAAGTCCTGGTGTGGTTAATTGTCATGTTCTTTCATCTTTCTTGTTCATGTCAATAACTTTCGGATCTTTCAGGAACTTCCCAAATGGCAAGGTGTACCCTGGTTAATGATGTTTCGTATGTCCTTTATATAAAATCATAGAGTAGATGACTGTGGAATGGTTACATTATGTAGGGCGCAATCCATGGGATCGCACCCTTGAACTCTGTCAATAAATACACCTGGCAACTTGCCTTATTGGGCTGAGCAACCAGGCCATCTCCAGCAAACATCGTCTGATCCACGACGCTCTCGTTCGTGGCGAAGCTGAGGCCCTGGGACGAGTCTCCCAAGGATGAGGGAAATTCCGCTTGAGTGAAATCACCGCCGGCGGTACCACCTACACCGTCAGCATCAACAAACACGCCATCATCATCATCTTCATCAGCATCCTGTGAATGAAACAGATTTGACGCTTTCAATATAACAGATTCAAGACTTGCTGGACACGTGCAAGGCGGCTGTACAAATGAGTTTGTGGCGAGATGAAATCTTAAAGTGTGACCAGTCAAATAAAAGCTATGAGTAGTGCTTCCCTGTGGTATGGTTTAGTACGCTAAAAAGGTAGTCATAACGTTTGAGTCTGTCGATGAAATCCTCAAGTGTGACAATTCAAACAAAAACTATTGAGTAGTGCTTCCCTGTGGTGATGTTCATTATGCTGTACAAGGTGGCTCTAACTTTTGCGTTTTGTCTATGGATGAAATCCTAAAGTGTGACAATTCAAACGAAAACTATTGAGTAGTGCTTCCCTGTGGTGATGTTCATTATGCTGTACAAGGTGGTTCTAACTTTTGCGTCTATGGATGAAATCCTAAAGTGTGACAATTCAAACGAAAACTATTGAGTGGTGCTTCCCTGTGGTGATGTTCATTATGCTGTACAAGGTGGTTCTAACTTTTGTGTCTGTGGATGAAATCCTAAAGTGTGACAATTCAAACGAAAACTATTGAGTAGTACTTTCCTGTGGTGCTGTTTATTATGCTGTACAAGGTGGTTCTAACCTTTGAGTCTGCTGTGGATGAAATCCTAAAGTGTAACAATTCAAACGAAAACTGTCGAGTAGTACTTTCCTGTAGTGCTGTATATTATGCTGTACAAGGTGGTTCTAACTTTTGAGTCTGTGGATGAAATCCTAAAGTGAGACCATTCAAATAAAAACTGCTGAGCAGTACTTTCCTGTAGTGCTGTTTATTATGCTGTACAAGGTGGTTCTAACTTTTGTGTCTGTGGATGAAATTCTCAAGCGCTGTCCCGTGGCACTCATGTAACACGGTTCTAACTTTTTAGTATTTTACCATTCAAATGAAAGCTACCAAGCAGGGGTATGTGGCACTGTTTGCTGTTTAATATTTTGAGACAGTTGATTATCGTAAGCGCTCCTAAGCAAAAAGGGTGAAATAATTGACCCAGAGGTCTCTCCAGTTAACACCGATTATGTAGGCCGTGATGAAGCCGTGTCTATTATACCGATCGGGGTACGTTTACTATTAATCGGAAGAAAAAAAAAGATAACCCAAAGAATTCATTCACATGATTTAAAAGATAAGCATGAAATAGGCCGTCTATGTACCGGCTGCTTTGTTAAATAGCTTTATATCCTTTAATTTTGAAGGTTGGCCTTCTCAACTCATTGCCATTTGCCAACAAAAAAATGGTTACCTGTAGATCTGGACAGAAATTAGCACAGTCGTTGGCATTGTCGTAGTTATACCATGCCGAGCCTGTAAAAAAGATGTATTAAAATAAATGTTTATTTTCTGGAAACCTTAAGAACAATGACAGCAACACCGAAATGTACGACCTGCTTACACACTCTTATCAGGCGCGTGCGTTACCACAGTAACGCTACACTGACTATGTGGCGCAGCATTACATGAAGGTCTTCAGCCGCGAAAGCAAGATATACAAGTATATATATACCTTTTCTTTATAATTGTCTCGCGACTTTAAAAGTGTGTTCCACTCGAGTGTCGAACGTGATTCGCGTTTGCTTGGTCCGTACAAATCGTGCCACTAGTGAGCTTTACTAAGAAACGAGGACGGCAACCGCAACGAGAACGCCACAAAACAATAAGTTTAATGGATTAATAATCTACATGATTCTCGATTCTGATTGGCTAAGAGAAATGCAGTTTTTAGGAAACACGATGCAGAAAAAAGGTAATTCAGTGTAGAAAAAAGGTAATTCTGTGTAAAAATGTGGTAAACAGACAATTCTGATTGGTTAATTAACAAAGGAACTGAAATTGAGCCAATCAAACGCAGCCTTTGAATGGCGCAAAGTCTGAAGAGCTGCTGGCTTTTTGGCCAGGTTTTCTTTCTTCGTGACCGCAATAACAGCAGAGAAGCTGCAAAACAGCTCTAAAAAGGAGAAACGGCTGCGAAAAGCACTGTATTTTAGCTGTCTGTTTGGAAACAGTGGTGTCCAGAGAAGGGAATTACCGACATAATTGGAATTACGAGTCCGTTGAATTCAACACTACACTGAGTGACGCCGAGATTAATAAACAAACAAGGCGAAGGTAACGAACTAGAAAGCCTGAAGGTAATGATTACAACGCTTGATAGACACTTAGCAAACAAAGTAGCCTTATAGCTATAGCCTGTAATTGTTTAGCCAGTTTTTACAGATAAAAACGCTTTAAAAACGTTGAGAAAACTGTTGTTTTGATTCACCTTTATAGCTTCGTTGCGTTGCTTCTGCAAAGTTAATAAGCTATCTCGCAATTTTTTCATGTATATTATTAATAAGTAATCAAATGATATTTCTCGTGCAATTTAGAATAAATAAGCACTTGTAAATTTTTTCAAAGACCACAGATTGCACTCGCCCTACGGGCTCGTGCAATTTTGTGAGTCTTTGAAAAAATTTACTCGTGCTTATTTATTCCAAATTGCACTCAAAACCATGTGATTACCTATACAAAAACAATGGTTCTTCACGAGCGTTTTACATTTTGGTGCATTGCTTTGCCACCCACTGCATAACAACAACGTGTAGTGACCGAATTTTATGTTTTCTCGAGAACGTGAGCATATGAAGGTAAACTGTTCTTTCTTTTCCCTTAATTTGACGTCGTTCAAAGTAATTTAGTTAGTCAGCATTTTCCAAGTTAAACAAATTGGAATAATCGTGAGAGTTACAAAAACGAGAAGTTATATTTTTAAATGACGTTTTCGATGCCGTCGCCGTCCTCGCTGCTAAAACTCCCTACTGTTTCAGCCAGTGAGAAGCCAAACCAAAACGAAACGCGACCCGCTTCACGCACAGATTTTCCCGCGCTTGACGCCGCTTGCATACATTTGCTTGTGAACTTCTCTGGTCAGAGAAATACACCATTTTGCTCATAATCAACTCCTGGTGAATTGTGGGTACATCCAGTCCTTTGTAGGGGCAAACGGCCATTTTAGGACGTAATTTCACCGTTTGCCCCCACAAAGGACTGGATCTACCCACAATTCACCAGGAACTGATCATTAGCAAAATGGTGTAATGACCATTGAAGACAAACCTCGGGCAATAAAGCCTGCATGGAGCCACGGAAATCAACTGATTTCTTTGCAGGAATTTTTTGAAGCGGCGTTACATTTTGATACTAACAAGGAATATCCTTCCCAAACCTAATGGCTAGCCGAAAGTAAAATTCCGACTTTTCACTAAATTTCAGGTAGAATTTGTAATTTTCCTGGCTTGATATACAAATTCTCTGACTTTCCCTGACCTCCTTGAAAAATATCTGTTTTTCCTTGATTTTCCCTATGGCAACCCTGAATTATTTTGGTTTTGCGACACTCGATTGAAAACTATTCTATGGCGAATGTCAAAACAGTAAAGGCCCGTTTAAACGGTTTCAACATTTGACCAACATTCGTTTCACAAATTTGAACGAAAGTTGGGCAAATGTTGGAAGCAAAAACAAAGTTGTGCGGAGGCCGTTCAAACGGCTAAAACAGTGCGCCAACATAGGAACCAACAGTTTGAGAAATTCGATTGAGAGGAACTAAGAAAATCAGACTCTCCCGTCCAGATTTTGTGGCCTGATGTGAGCATGCGTGTGCTCTACAATTGTTGAACGGAGTGTTCAAACGGCTTCAACACCATTCAACATTTTCGAGAACAAAGGAAAGGTTGAATCGATGTTGAATGAAAGTTTAAACCGATTTAAATTTGATTCAACACGCTTTCAACAAGCTTTCAATATGTTTTACGTTTTCAGCCATGTTGGACGATCCGTTCAAACGCACTCGATATTTGGTTCAACAATATGTTGAACGCATGTTGAAGCCGTTTAAACGGGCCTTAAGGAGTAACGGATAGAAATTCCACTGGTCATCAATGCATACTCAGGGAACAAGCGAATTCGTATGTCGGTGGGCTCGCCTCGTCAGTCGATTATCTTTGTAATACCTACCATCATCTCTAAGCTCCGTTTGGGCGTGCACTTGACGTTTTACCTTGAACAAAACGCACACACTGAGTAAGAATGATAAAGCAGGAACAATAAAAGTAGAAGATTGTTTCCAAATGGCTTTGGCAGCAACCTGTTCAACAGCTCTACTGATCCGCGGACTTTACAGTGTTGATCTTAGGGTCTGACTAATTTTTATGGGTTTTAGAAAAAAACAAATAAGAAAGGATTTTGGACTCGTAGAGAATTGGTTGGTCTTTCCATCAGCTGGTACTATACGACAAAAACTTCCCTTTTCTAAGGTTTATGGGCTGTGTGTACGTCAGCGTATAACTACCTCCCACGATGGATTTCTTCAAAACAGTCTTTTATATAGAATTTTATATCAGAATTCCCACTATTTCACTTTCAATAGAACGAACAAATCGTTCAAGACTTATTTTCCACAAAGGACTGTTCCGAGAAAGTTACTCACCATTATTTTTGGCTTGATAAAGAGTCTAAAAAGTTTGTCAGCATCGTAGTGCAGGTCTTCAGGCAACGTTGTTTTGTCTGCAGTGTATTTTGCAAGGGTTGATTTGGACAACGTTGTGGCAGCCTGATAGCAACGAACACAGCACATTATATATACAAATACTCGGAGAGTTCCATCATCATCATCATCATTACATACAGGAAGTGGTCATCACCCAAAGACGGTTTTATGACGAGTCCTAACTAAAAGAAAGTGACTAAAAACTGAAGTAAGCTGAAAGAAATAATTAATCCAATTTCAATCTGATTGCACAATAAATTGTACAATACAATTTCTAAAGCTGCGCCAAACAGTTCCACTGCTCCTGATTTCTAAAGGAATCTAACTCCATTCCTTCTATTCTCATCTCTAGTATGAAACGGGTAGCCCTCCCCCATATCAACCTGCAATCTGGACGCAGGCCAGATAGCCTACAAGGGAAAGGGGGAAGGCATTTCCCTCCCCATACATCTGCCCCGTCCTAGCCCTAGTCCTAGTCCTATCCAAGGCTTGTTTCCAGGCAAGACGCCTCAGAGATTCTGTACACCACTGCCTCACACTTAATAACTTTATTTATGTCAGACTTATTCCTTTATCGTAGGTATGTTTCCTCCTTTGTCGCCATTTTGCAGAAATAAGCAATTTGTAAAGTGCGCAATTTCTGCTACCGAAAATATCATGATAATTACGAAGTACTTTAGAGTTCTTTCCCTTCCAGCTTCTTTGCAGCCATATTGACACAAACGAACGCAAGGTTATTCAGTCCCGAATGTCCCGTGTTCATTGTATAAACGACATTAAAACCCGATGCAAATGGCTGAAAGATGGCTAAAAGTCTGCTTGGATTAAGATTTTTCCTCAAGATTACACGTTAAGTTGACAATAGTAATACTATCCGTCAAACATTTTGGTAGCCCCGGTACATACCCTTCCTTTTGCAAAGCTGCTTCCAAAATCCACCTCATCATCAAACTTGAGGCAAAAGGGCTGCTTCTTTGCTCGCTTTTTCTTGTTTTGCTGTTCAGCTGTCAATGCTGAGTTCATTAAACCTACATTTAGGAGGCACAATTTACTCAGGTGACTTCAATGGTGCAGGAGAATTCAAAGACAGTACACCAGACTCTGTTCAGCCCTGTCAGAATGTTTTGTAGTGGGCAGCATAGCTGGAGTAGTAGGCAGCAGCCAGTGAACCTTGCCTGCTAGAAAACACCAAGTGAAGTCCAGTGTGAAGTAAGGGGCAACTAACTGAATGTAGACGGCAAGTTTACCAGCTGCTGGCACATTTTGACAGGGCTGCTCTGATGTGTGTTTTTATTAATCTTCAGTTTAGCAGTTCAGCACTTTTGGATACTGAAATGTTCCGCTATATTGTCTCATTTTAATAAACGTGTAAAAAACGACTTTGTTATAACAGTTGTAAGTATTTACATTACTGCCAGTATTTTTATAATATAAACAGCAAGAATCCAGGCAAAGTATGCGGGTGTAAACGTGGTTCCGTATCTACTAAACATTTTAGCGCCCTTTTTTCAAAGTATCTTTGGTTGAAAATTTGATTAGCATACAATCTTTATTACATCCCAGATGGTCACTTTCTCAAGATCCCAGATGGTCACTTTCTCAAGAGCCCTTTCTGTTTACCTAGCTCATCAGGTGGAATGTCCTTTTGCCAAAAGGAGTTGCGTCTTCTCTGCCTACATTGGCAAGTCCCAGCACCAAACCCAAGTCCCTTTTTTTCTCATTTACAATGCTAGACCTGACTGTACTGAACGTTTTTCAAGCAAAATTATTAGAATTTGTTTTGTCGGGAGATGGTTGAAGATCTAGAGTCTTGCCACCAACCTCCTAATCTCATAATATAAGTACCTTTGGCGAATCTAGACCGAAGTTTCCAGTGCTGGGGCCCTGCCCAGGTTGACATAAGATCTGACTTGAAGTATGAGTAATCACTTGGCTGGGAGGACAACTCCAGACACAAAGTACCCGCAGTGGTGGCCGCAGAACCAAGAGTTGTTCTATGTGATTAAAAAGTAAATAAAATGAAAGGTTAATTCAAAACGTAACCAACACAAGAGCAGGCTCCTTAAGCCGCTGTTACACGTTGAAACTTTTAGTTGAAACTTGTGTGCAACGACGCTACGAAACAAGTTTCAGCAGGCGTTGCACCGTGTAAACATGGTTGGTTTCATGAAACTTTTTCGAATTTCCGTTGCGAGACAAGTTTCACGAAAAGTAGAACCGCTTTATACTTCTGCAACGGTCGCAACGATCGCAATGGTGATAAAAACAAGAGTTTTACCGTGTGACACCACTTCGTGAAACTGGTCTCGCTCGGTCTCTAATCGCCGTTGCACACAAGTTTCAGTTAAAAGTTCCAACGTGTAACAGTGGCTTTGTAAAATGTAAATCTAAGTATAACATACAGTAGAGTTCTGAAAGTAATGGCCCCCTGTTACCATTACTTTCAGTATTACCAGCCTAAAGGTTGCAACCTTTGGGTGGGGGGGGGGCCTACTCTAAGGTAACTAAAATAGGTAAGTAATTGGAGTAAAAAAATTATGGTAATCACAATGGAAAAATAAGCATAATGTCGCTTCATGATCAATTCTCTCATTCTCATTGCTTTGTGGCAGCATTCTTGCAATGTAAAAGACACAAAAACAGTTCCATCAACATGACGCTTGAGGGAACAGAGTTTCTCTGAGCTCTGTCAATTGTATCTTACAAAGGCAGTGTACATACAGGGCTTATCACGACCGGATGGTATTTTCAATGGTACTGTTACTTTCAGGGACCCGTTCCATTTTGGATGGGTCACTACTTTTGGAAATTATTAGTAGGGTCCGATTATTAATGTTATTTTGGTATCAGTGCCACGAGTGCATATGAATTTTTCAATCATACCAAGCTGTCCAACAATTTATTGTTTATGGCATTTGTTACGGTGTGGTAGATTCTTAGTTCAACAGGCTTCTAGATGCGTTCATATAAATGTGGCGCCACATGGATTTCATTATACAAGGTTCCATGGCACATTTATTTTGTTATTAATAATAAATTACTACTATTTCTGGAAAAGACAAACCCTGCATTCTGGGAAGTCACCATCCTAGCTTCTTGACCATCAGCAAAAGCCAGTGAAGCATTGCAGATAGGATTCCGAAAAACATTTTCACAGCCGTCCCTTCCATATTCCATGTCCTGTTGAGTGAGAATTCAAACCAGCCAAAAATTTCAAATTACATTTAACTCAAAAGTAGGCTAGGGAAAGGCCCCAGTTTGGGCTAAATCACTGTGTAATTTTTGAAAATTTATTGAGTTGACTGTGTAAATTTTCTAACTGACTGTGAATCATGCTATCCGCAAAAGTGACAAGTTTAACAAGGGCTTTAGCTTTTCTTACCTCTCCCATGTCAGGCATGTCATCATCACCGTAGTCATCACCCGTTGCCTCCGGGTAGTCACATTCTGTTTCAGTAGCTGTTTCAGTGATTGATATAGCAGTTACATGTAAGATTTAGAGTTGAGGGTACAACACCCTAGCACCTAACAAAACATTATTCACAACTACCAAGGGGACCCATTAGTTTATATTGTCAAGGGGCCACAATAATTGGTGCAAGCTGTTGTGGTGCTCTGTTAGCTTGACTGGCAAAGGCAAATAAATAAATAAATAAAAAATACAACCAGTCTAGACTGCCTGTTTCCCAGGCCAAAAGAAAATGATCACCAATCCTAACCCATGATCAGAATTTCTAAATCTGCAAAATTTGCAAATGAGGTGACCCTAATTGATGGAATAGTGGAATAACAGAATGGGAGAATGAAGAATTGATGAAATATACTGTACATGCACACATCGTAAAACAGAATGGTGTCGTTGGACACATCTCCATTATAGTGTTTGACATAAGGTATTTCTGATAAGAACGCTCTGCAATGCATGCACATGACTTGGGATTATATTTCCGAACATATAAACGCTTAGGTCATCTTCAAGACCGAGCATGCTACCATGCTAAATAAGGTAGGAAAACACAAAATCCATTAGGCCTTAATGAGACCTAATTAAGCCAAATTAGAGGAGAGAAAAAGAAAAACAAACTACATACTTCTGGTTTGCATCTTAGCTGCAATAGTCCAAGACACTTGTTTGCAGTTTCTGAGTAGAGTGAGTTGGATAATCTTAAATAAAACTAAATGATATCATTATAATTTGGTGCCATTAGATTCTCACCTGGTGCGTTCACATCAAAAGCATGCTCATTATTTTCCATTTCTGCCATCATTTTGCTATAGTTGGTGTTAGCCTAAAAAAGTTTTAAAGAAGCATTCTCATTAATCAAATTAATATTCAGTATTATTACTCAACACATTGTGACAACGTCCAAATATGGCCATGTAGTGCGCTCAATATTCGTGGTGCGTATTTAACAGATATCCTGTGATAATTACATAATTTTGTGTTGCGGAGAATAAAAGCAGCTTTTCCAGCTTTTTTTTTGCAATAAATGCAGAAAAATGTGCTTTGTCATTAATGTGTTAAATAATAAAAATATTATCCTCAACTTGGCCTACGACCTTGTAAGCTACATGTAAGTATCAGGTGATATTCCACACTATTTCGCAGGATAATTGTGAAATGCATGGCAAGTTGTGTTTAGCAGCTATTTGCCAGACTAGTCAAAACAAGGAGGGATGCAACACCAAAAGATATTTCATTGTAGAAGGTGGAGGGGGAGGGCACTTAACTGAAGCTTACTGAAGAGGGACAGCTTGACTCTCTGAACCACTTCCCTATAATATTTGTGATCTTAAGCCAGTATTACACTGGGTCCATTTTTTGGAGAGCTTAATTGTCTCTCAATTTTCTTTAGTTGTTGCAAGACAATTAGTATCAGGAAGTATTTCCTTGTGAAATACCTGTCTGATCATAACAGATATTATATTCTAAGGTAGGAGATAAACTACGATAGGGATACCTTTTTTTTTCCTTTTCACTTTTCTGTGAATAAGCAGTTATTACTTATTTAACACTCATTGTGTTTATAGCACCATCGTGATAATCGCTGCTAGAAGCCTCAAGCTCAGGGCATAAAATCAGAGTGTGTGTCTAAAACAACTCATTTCTATCTGGCCAATGAATTACATGTATCTTTAATCCTAATGGTCAGTTGTGACAGTAATAATCCAGAAATATAATAACTTGCTTTTGGCTGAAATGTCTAGTAAGTTTCTCTTAGGATGTCTGAAAAGTCTACACATTACCTCTCCATTTCTTGTCCAGTTGGTGAATTCAAAATCAGTAAAATGTGGACAAATCTGCAGTCCTTCAAAGTTTACATGACTGTAAACATCTGCAATAACAGCAGCGCAAATAAGTTGTGTGTACAAAAAGGTAGTGTTGATTGTTTTGTAAATAGCAGGGTGTCATTCAAAGAGTGGGCCAGTTACAGCATGTCCCACAAAGTTCTACGATGGGAGTGGACAAAATGAAGAGAGACAGGACAGATAATTCTCACAGAGGGGCTTTGGAGATGGATTGGGCATGTGCTGAGAGGATGGAGTAATCTACAGATCGCTTTAGAACTAGGATCCAAGGGCTGAGATCATGTACCGATACTAAAGTTGTAAAAAATTAATTAATTACACTGTGCAATCTTCTACAGGTCACCTTAAATTAATCAGGGGTTTCAATAAGTTTTGAAATAGCCGTCTGAGCTAACTAAAGTAAGTGGTGACCTGATGATTTTTTAATAATTTGAGTGAAAACATGGACAAAGTAGACGGCGGAAAGAGGTAAATTCTGACAAAGTAGGCGACAATTTTCGCCGGTTGCCGCTTCTAATGAAACCCTGATTAACACAGCCAACATGCACCAAGACCTAAGTTAGGTACTTTTGCCTGATACTGTACTGTACCTCGAAGTTCAGACAGGTCAACCATACTACTGTCCTCTGTGGTTTGTCCTTCTGACAAGGCATCTCTTGTTGTCATGGTTACAGTTGTAGAGTCAAGTAAAAGCTCGCAGCTGTCATCACGAACAAACAAGTGATTGAGCAGCAGGCCTCCAGTGCCACCTTCATCAAAGGCAGCTGATGTCTTGTGGAACAATGGATCAACCTGAGAAAATGGGCAATACAACAAAAAGCTTGTAGCCAGATCACTTATTGAAAAACAATTGACAGAACACAGGTATCATTTTCTCTGCATCCTGTTAACATGTTCCAGATAAAGGAGAATGGGGTCTCTAGTCTACTTGACAGCTGCAGGGTTTTCAATAAGTTTTGAAATAGCCGTTTGAGCTAACTAAAGTAGGCGGCAACCTGATGAATTTTTAAAATAATTTGAGTGAAAATATGGACAGAGTAGGCGGCGGTAAGAGGCAAATTCTGACAAAGTAAGGCAGAAATTTTTGCCAGTTGCCTGCTTCTAATGAAACCCCTGCGGCTGACCCGATGAATAAAATGTTAGTTACTCTTTTTCTGTTGTTATCAGTTACTGTATGAAATGTGAAGACACCCATATCTGCCACACTCTGTACAGTGTGGTAGAACCTTCAAAAATCCTTCATTCTCTCCTGACTTTGGAGCACTTAAGGTTATTGCACTTAAATCACAATTTAGTTTTGTAGATTGCCACCTGAGGGGATGCTTGCTCTTTTTAAGTCATTATGCTACAAACCACCTTACAGCAGGACTTACACCAGGACTTACACCAAGAGGCCACTCATAAACTGTGCGTGGTATACATACAGTCATATACTTTACTTACCCTCTGATTTTAGAGTAGCTTATGCAGCTAATATCTCCGAGCATTTACCAAACCCAGGGCTGTGCTCTAGCGGTGCTCAGTGACCCCTGGCAACTTACTTTTGCCTTTGATCAACACGGAAATCTTCGTTTTTGCACAAAATTACTGTGCTGGGCACCATGAATTTCAAAGATTCAGAGTTTTGGGCTTGCAATTTTTTTTTCTTAGAACACAGCCTTGAACCCAACCATCAGATGAGAGATAGACCACCTATGACAGGGTCACTATACCAACATTTTCATTACTTCTTCTAAAATATCTCTAGCAATGCACAGCTTTTTCATTGTTTTGCTTTTATTTTTGTACTTTGGAATTTTACAGTTTCATTTAGCAAGTTTTTGCACCACTCGGGGACATTCCTATGGGTGCGCGCAAAACCACATTCAATTGCCCTAATGCATTCGTGGCTGTTGTGGTTGCTTTGTTAGTTTTTGGTGGATTATTTTAATATTAGTAACTTAATCTTATCTCCTTAAGATAGTAGGATTAAGTTAAGGAAATCCTTGCTGCTGTGTTTACCATGAAAGAAATGGTTTGGCAATGTATCTCCAAATATGTTTTACATGTACGTGCAAGGTTGTTTGTTCCTTGCTTGTCACTCCTGTATAAATAGAAGCAACCTTTAGCTGTACTTCAGTTGAGTTCTTGCAGCGTTACTGAAGATCGAGATAGTGGTTGAAAAGAATGAGAAACTTGCTTCTAGCAAGGTCTGATCTATTAGGTGTTCCTGTTTGTTTTATTTTAGTTTATTTTGCTTTATCTGCTTCTGTGTTAGCTTTGAATAAATTGTTCGGAAAGTCCTTGAAACCTTCTCATTCCTGCTTGCCTAGACACCGTGTCCCATGTTACATCTTCTGGTGTCAGAAGTGGGATTCAAGTGTAATTTCCCAGGCTTTTTGTTTAGAAGGAAATAAATGGGGACATACTAATAAGATACCGATGGATGAGGAAGTTGGAGACCAGCTGCTAACCCTGGCTACCAGGCTGAAAGACTTGGAGGAGCAGTTGCATCAGCTTGGTACAGCTGCTCAGCCGGATGCCACTGGGACAGTGGAAGCTCTGCTGGTGCTTCACCAGCCATCCGTGCCACTGTGCAGAGATAGAAGAAATTTGGGAAGTACAGGAGAACCAGAGATGACCGGGTCCTGGAAGACAGGAGTGTGGATGCACAGAGGGCTGTCAGAGGCCAGACAGATGGTGAGGCAGTAGACACCCTGATCTTTCACCTGGAAGGTGTGGCCAAAGAGGAAGTTAAGCTGAGGCCAACCAGCCTGTGGTCTACTCCCTCTGGTGTTTTCCAGATCTTGAGAGAGGCCTTTAGCGAGCAGCTGACAGAAACTCAGGCCAGACGGAGGTTTATTGCAAGACGACAGGGGACCATGAGTCAGCACAGGACTTTGCCCATGCCCTAATGGCACTGCTGTCGTGGGTGGAGAGACTGAATGGTGGAGCAGACACCAACAAGGGCGTCCTGTTGGAAGAGCAGTTTGTGGAGAATTTGAAGGACCTTACCCTGCGCCGCAACATCAAGTGCTGGGCAAGAACCACCCTACTGCCACCTTCCAAGATGTCACCTAGAGGAGCACCATTACATGGAGGAGGACCCTGCTCCCAGACACTCGCAGCAACAAGAACAGCTGAAGTGGAGGATGAGGCACTGTGCAGCGAAGTAGTAGGACAGAAGAAGCAACAGAAAGTCCTATCAGACCTCATCTCTGGCAGGAAGGTACTGGCAGAAGAAATGCAAAAACAACAGAAGGTGCTGTTGATGCACACAGATCAGCAGAGGGAGGTGGTGAATAGACAGCAGGACAAACTTAATAACCTGCTTGCTACATTGGTGTCAATATCTTGACGTACAACCTTCTACCAGTGTGGTAAGGAAGGTCACTTTATCTGTGACTGTCAAGAGCCGCCACCAATCAGCACCCAAAGGGGCAAGAAACCTGAGCCCCAAAGATGATGGCAGGAAATGAAGGAACTCCACCACAGTGAGCCAGGCAGTGGAGGAGATTGACCCTTCCCTGGATTGTTGGTGGGACACCAACAATGACAGCAAAGTTGGCAGGCGTGGAAGTTGAGTGCCTGGTCAACACTTGTTCCATGGTGACCCTGGTATCAGAGACATTCTATAAGCAGAAACTTGAGTCTGTGTGTGGTAGAGTAAGGGCATGGGGAGATGCTGACTCTGCGGGGAGCTAATGGACTTGAGATCCCATACCTGGGATACCTGGAACTGGATGTGCAAGTGGGAGGATTGACAAACCCAAAGTACGGCGTGCTACGCCTCAAAGACACAGCAGCCACTGTTTGGCAGAGGAGGAGAAGACCCGGAGTCCTGGGCATGAACGTACTTGCAAAGATCCTGAAGTGGGCAGAGCTGCTGAAGATGGAGGGGACTGCAAGTACCTCATCAAAGTAAACCCAGAAACTGAGCAAGCAGAGGATGGCAAAGGTTACTGGAAGCAGTGCTGTTTGGATCCCACCACACTGAGCAATGAATGTTGATGTCACTGGTATGGCCTGTGGTACAAATGTGGTGGTGGAACTCGTCAATACTCCCCTGAAAGGAGGACTTCGAGTCACAACTACACTCAGTCTGGTGGATGCAACCAAGTCATGTTTCACTGTCCAGCTGATGAACCCGACAAAGGAGTCAGCCTGAGGCCCAGAATATGCCTTGGTACAGTCCAGCCAGCAGAGGTGATTACAAGAGAGCAGTTGGCAGTGGGATGTAATGAGTTGGTAGTGGGAGGTAATGAGGTAGTGGTGTCCAATGCTCTTGGCACAGAGGCTGAGAGGATCTTTCAGAGTATACTGATGTGTTTTCTAGCAAGGTACAACCACTGTGCATCACAGAATCCACACTGAGGTCGATGTTCCGGTCAACCAGTGGTACAGATGGATCCCACCAGATCAGTTTGAAGAGGTGATTAGGAGCATTTACAGGTATTGCTGGAGAGAGGGGTTATCAGACCCAGCCAAAGTGACTATGTATCCCCAATTGTACTAGTCTGCAAGAAGTCTGGAGCCCTCCGCCTGTGTGTGGACTACGGCCACCTCAACGCAAACATGAGGAAGGATGCGTGTCTGTTGCCGAGGATAGAAGAGTCAGTTGATGCACTTGGAAGGGTGCCGTACTTCTCAGTCAATCACCTGGCATCAGCATACAACCAAGTGGACGTACACCCAGAAGATCGCCACAAGACAGCGCTCACCACCCCGATGGGCTTGTTTGAGTACAATCAGATGCCGTTCGGGCTGTGCAATGCACCTGTTACCTTCCAGAGGCTAATGCAGACAATTTTTTGCAAGGACCTGCCGCAGATTCTCCTGGTGTACCTGTACAATATCATTGTGTACAGTGACAGTGTCGCAGACCACCTCAAAAGGCTTGTGAGAGTGTTTCAAAAGCTTAGGGAGCGTGGTCTTAAGATAGTGAAGAAGTGCCAGTTCTTCCAAAGCTGCATCAGGTACCTTGGTCACACGGTATCGGCAAAGGGTGTGGCAACTGACCCAGCAAAGACAGGGGCAGTGTCGCAATGGCCTACCCCTACAACGCTGAAGGACCTGAGGTAATTCTTGGGGTTCGCATCCTACTATCTACGGTTTGTCCCTGGCTTTGCACATACAGCAGCGCCACTCCATCAGCTGGCAGCCGAGATCTCGGAGAAGGCAAAGAAGAAGACAGGCATCATTGACAGTGAACACTGAAAGGGAGAATGCCAGAAAGCCTTTGAAGGATTACGTACATGCACTATCCTCACAAGAGCACCAGAGTTAGCCTACCCAGACAATACCAAACTGTTTATTGAAAAGACTGATACATCTGATGGGGCTAGGTGCTGTGCTATCCAGAAGCAGGATGGCATTATGTCAGAGTCATCACTTATGCTAGTCGAGGTCTACATGGAAATGACCGTAACATGCAGAATTACTCTTCCGTGAAGTTGGACCTTCTAGCATTAATGTAGGCTGTTGCAGAGACGTTTGGGGAGTACCTTCTGGGATCTGAGTTTGTGGTGTATACCGACAACAACCCACTGACCTACCTGCAATCCAAAAGCAAGCTGAAAGCAGTTGAACAGTGGTGGGCAGCTGAGCTAACGAGCTTCAATTTCAAGATAGAGTACTGTGCTGGCAGCCACAACACCAATGCTGACGCCCTAAGTCAAGTGAATTGGGACAAGACTCCCAAAAGCACAGAGATAATGCTGGGATGGATGATGAAGGTAACACAACTCATGCTGCGAAGATGCTGGCTACCGTTGCTGATATCACCAGTACCAAATACCAGAGAGATAGTACAGCTGGGATTGCTAGAGGATGCTATCCAAGTAGAGGAACTCTGAGTGACAAGACCACCAGACGAGCGTGCAGAGCAGGCAACCTTCTGCTCATCCATCCCAAGGGATCAGATTGCTGCTTTGCAACAGAAGGATACAGCAGCTTAGCAAGACTAAAGTATTACCTGGATTGGGGAGGAGACCCAGTCAAGAAGAAAGGAAGCAAGAGACACAAGAAGCGTTATAATTGGTGAACTACCTGGACAGCATTGTGGAGAAAGATGGTGTACTGTGCAGGATTGTGCGTAACAATGATGGTCAGTTAAAACAGCTCCTGGTGGTACCAAATAGCGTATGCGGTGAGGTCCTGGAGGCAGCTCACAATGACTTTGGACACCAAAGGCCTGAAAGAACAGATCAAGTTGTGTGACGATCGTGCTGGTGGCTGGGAATGCATGCAGAGGTGAAATGATGGGTCTCGGAGTGTGAGTGCTGTGTGGTAGCGAAGGGACCCTCCCTGGCGGCAAGAGCTCCCATGTGCAGCATCATAGCCACTAAGCCACTTGAAGTTCTGGCCATGGACTTCAGCAGCTAGAACCAGCATCAGATGGTCGAGAGAACATGTTAGTACTGACTGATGTCTTCACAAAGTTCACTGTAGCCATGCCAACCAGAGACCAGAAAGCTGTTACTGTGGCTAAAGCCCTTATTCGCGAGTGGTTCATGGGAGATCCTTTGAAGCCCAAGTCATCAAGGAACTCTATACTATACCACCCCCAGGGCAATGGCCAATGTGAGAGATTCAACCATACCCTGCATGAGCTGCTGCAAACCCTACCTGCTGTGAAGAAGAAGAAGTGGCCTGAGCACCTGTATGCGTACAATGCAAAACCACATTCTATGGCTGGCTATTCCCCATGACCGGTAGGTGGAACTGGAAGAAACCCAAGGTCATGAGCAGTGTAGTTTGGTTTCCAGACACCAAAAAGAGCTGAGGGATACACACCAAAGAGCTACAAAGAGACTGATCAAGGAGGCTGACGTTCATAAGGAGAAAGATGACAGCCACAGCAGAGCAAAACCATCACCCACAGAAGTTGGATATCGAGTGCTTGTCAGAGATCGAACCATACAGGGAAGAAACAAGATACAAGACCGATGGGGTACCAGAGTGCATACGGTGGTCAAGCAGTTAGACAATGGATGTGGTAGAGCCAGCTGATGGGCACAGCAATACCAGAGTGGTGAACCAGGCAGAGTTGCAGGCATGCCCTCCATCTGTACTGCAGAGGACCCCTAAGAGAGCAAGGAGGCAGCGAGTTCAGGTAGAACCACAACATGCAGACTCATCTGATGACAGCAGCCACCCTGGGCTTGCCATTGAATTTGCACCACCGCCACTTGTTGAAGCGGAACCTGATGCTGCAGTTGATGATACAAGCAGTGACAGAGACTCCCAAGGGAGCATAGCCGGTGAATCAGAAATGGATGGCAGACTGTCTGTGAGGCCTGCTAAGCGCTCAACTAGCTCAACTGCTGGACATCATAGTAATCGATATCGCTTGCCTATGTCTTCAGGTTCTTAAGAGATAGGTAGATTATTTTAGTGTTTAGCTTGCAAGAGTTATGACCAGCAAAAAATGGGGGGGGGGGGGGGGGGGAGGGAAGAGTGTGACAGGGTCACTATATCCATATTTTCATTACTTCTATTATATCTAGCAATGCACAGCTTTTTATTGTAGTCTTGCTGTTATTTTTGCACTTAGGAATTTTATGGTTTGATTAAGAATGTTTTTGCACCGTTTGGGGTTCGTTCGTAATTGTGTGCACGCAAAACCACATTTAATTGCCTAGTGTGTTCTTGGTTACAGGGTTTTTGTGGTTGCTTTTTGGTAGATTATTTTAATTAGTAAATTAATCTTATTGCCTAAAGATGGTAGGATTAAATTATGAAATCTTTGCCACTGTGTTTACTACGGAAGAAATGGTTTGGCATTATACATGTCCAAATATGTTTTAAATGTGCAAGGTTGTTTGTTCCTTGCTTGTCATTCTCGTATAAATAGAATACACCTTTGGCTGTAATTCAGTTTAGTTCTTGTGGCCTTACTGAAGAGATAGTGGATGAAGGGAATGTGAGAACTTGCTTCTAGCAAGGTCTGATGTATTAGTCATTCCAGCTTATTTTATTTTAGTTTATTTTGCTTTATTTGCTTGCTGTGTTGGCTTTGAATGAATTGTTTGGTAAAGTCCTTGAATCCTTGATCTTGTTCCTGCTCACCTACTGTAGCCGCCGCGTCCTGTTACACACAACACCGGGAACTACATCCCCTACTCTTTTTGAACAGTGTGTGGGTTCTTTTACATCCCACAGAATGAATTATGAAGAGTTGTGAGATGGCACCTAAGGTCTAGTTTAAACCATTAAATGGTTTAAACTAGACCTTAGGTGCCATCTCACAAAGGCATCTCACAATTACAAAGGCAGCACTTTCTCCTCAATTATTTAAAGACCCTGAGTGTTGGTCCGGCCAGGGTTTAAGCCCTTAATCTCCCTTACCTGTGCAGTCCAGTGCTCTACCAACTGAGCTAACCGGTCGGGGATTATACTTGAATATTTTTATAGTAATTGTAGCATACCTCAAAAGCCAAGTCGAACTGGTTCACATTCAGATTTTTGAGATTTGTTTCAATGGTATTCCCAGGTCTGTGGTGGGCAGTCTACAAAAAACAAGAGAATTCTCTGAGGTCGCATAAGATGACTATCATTCTTTGCAAGAGTGCAACCACATGATGAACAAGATCATCACATTGTGAGACTTGAATAATTTTGGCACCTTACCTTTTTTGTTTTCTGGGGTCCTTGTCGTTCCTCTTCGTTATTTCCTACAGCATTTTCATCTCCTTCTGCAAAGAAGTAAGTTATTAGATAAGGCAGTAAAAAAGACAGTCAATGTAAAATCTCAATTACATTAAATTAGCTACTGAAACAGCTTCACATCAAATCTGAGCATGGATCTAACGTTATTGCCTCAGATTTCAGATTTTTTTGCAGTATTACAAATGTTATTATAATATATTACAAGAACAGAAAAAAGAAGAAAAAGATTAAAGGTAAAATGTGCACAGTTACCTAAATAGCTTCGGCTTTAACAGGCATAGACATTTACATAAAATTACATGAATAGAGAAAGAAAAAAGTGCCATGTCAAAATGTGCTGGCTGTGGGAAAATTTGCCACCTTCAATAAATTTATTGTCGCTTAATAATTACTACACACTTGGACTTCACTGAGAGTTCTCTAGCAGGCAAGGGTCGCTGGCAGTTTGCTGCCTACTACTTTGGCCACAACTACAAAGCATTTTGGCAGGGCTGAGAATAATTTAAGTACTTAGAAGATGAAGTTCTTGAGGTTCTTTTAAATACACTTACCTTGATTATCAGCTCTTCCCAAACCTCCTAACATCTTATATGCTTGAGCATGGATGGAATCAACACGGCCAGCATAAATTTTGGCACTTGCATCTAATGTGCAACTTGCAACCTGTCAGACAAAATAACAACCACCTGAGTGTTGCAGGATATAGGTGATACAGTTTAATTAAATTTACACTGTAAGCTGTGTCAGTTTATTCTTGAAGATCCTGCAAGTTTTCCAGTTGAACAATGGTTATTTAAGAGATCCTGGTTGTTTACCATTTACCACAAATTCCCAGAAATTCCGGTTGGAATATAAATTAATGGTAAACGTTTTTTTGGTTTGTCCCACTGGAAAATTCGGCTGTGACTAAAAGTGGGACGGGGACGTGGGGACGCGGGGACGCGGGACGTGGGACGCGGGGACGCGGGGACGTGGAACTCGGGGACGCCGGGACGCGGGGACGTGGAACTCGGGGACGCCGGGACACGGGGACGCGGGACTCGGGGACGTGGAGACGCGGGGACGTGGGGACGTGGGACTCGGGGACGTAGGACTCGGTGACGCCGGGGCGTGGGACTCGGGGACGCGAGGACGTGATAAACAAACAACACCCGAATTTTCCGCTGAATTTGCAATTTACAGTTCTCGGTGGTTAAGAGAAAGGTATTACATGATGGAGTTTGTCAGCAGACCAGTAGCCATCGTCCTTGGTCTGCCGGATATGTTTGCTTGCCTATTTTACCGCGAGAGCCCTGGGAACACAATAGCTTCAGCGCAGGGGATCTTATACCTCGTGGGCAGCCATGGAGGACTGTACGGGTCCGCAAATGATCCCAGGACCGCAAATGATCCCGGACCGCAAATGATCCCCATATTGGACCGCAAATGATCCCGAGCAAAAAATAAGGAATGGCATGGATTGATATACAAAAGGCACACAAAAAACACGTTTTATCATTTTATGAGAATTATTCCATAGTTCTATTTTTGTTTTTTGTTTTCGTTTTTAGTGGGAAATCGGTGATCTTGCGTGACGTTCTGTCTGTTTGTTGATTTCAGGACGCCGGCTGCATAGTACAGTAATTGATTTTGTAACGACACTTGTTGTGATCGTGGACTGCGAGTTTCGTTTCATGTCTTCTGTTTATTGTTTTGTACATCCCAGGACGTTCGAGAACATGCTTAATCAGATTTTATTTCTGTGGGGTATATGATCAACGCTTTGGTGCGTGTGCCCGATTTCAGTGAAAATCGAGCGTGGAAACAGGCTAGCGAAGCGAGCCGCCAGTCCCCGGGTCGGCTCGCTTTGCTCGCCGATTTTTTTTTGGCCACGTTCCTTCTTTTCGCTCCTTAACCCCACTGCGGAGCCTGGTCCCAGGCTAGTATAATTCAATTGTATAATCACAAATACAACGGAGAATTAAAATACACACATACCCGTAAAGAAATAACTGAAAAATTCCGCAGTTGATTTCGTTATCTTTTGAAATAAGTCTTTTATTCACTGAGCACTCTCATTTAAAATTGTACCCAGAATACTAGAAGTGTTTCTTTCTCACATCCATGGGATCAGCCGACTGGCCTGAGGTAGGCGAGAAACGCGGTGATGTGGTGGGGTCAAAGATCATCCGAAACTTGTCACCGTCGTGTGAGCTGTGATTCCCACGCGTTCGGAAAATATGGCTAAACTGTCCTGTTCTTATTTAATTGGTATCATTTGTGAACGTTCTTGGAGTTACTAAAGATAATAACAAACACAAAGATCTCTAAAGACGGAAGGAAAAACGAGATAGGTTTGGATCCTGGTGTGATAACACTGATTGACTGCTTCACATCAGTTGCACAAATTGTGTGGCCACGTTTACCTTTTTAAAATTAATCAGATGAAGATGATGATAGTTGTGAGCCATGATTTAAGGCTTTGATTAAAATAATCGCAATTCATGCCAATTCCCTATCCATACCATTTCACCTTCCATGCCATTCCTTACTTTTTGTTCGGGATCATTTGCGGTCCAACATGGTGCAATACGGGGATCATTTGCGGTCCGGGATCATTTGCGGTCCTGGGATAATTTTCGGACCCGTACAGGACTTTCCTGGTAAGTAACTGTGTTTTCTTGTTAATCCTTTGACATCCGTGCCTTATGCTTGCTACTTTCGATACTGATGTTTACTTCAGGAAAAGTGTTGTCCAAAAATGCATATTTCTTTGATTTTCATTCCTAAAATGTGTGGATATAATTTTTGTACCTTTCTTCGATTCTTAACATGTACTTTTCTCCGGTTTTCACTCACTTTCCAGCTCGAGATCATTACGAGAGTTATCTGCACATTCTAGGAATGAAAATCAAAGAAAGATCCCCTGCGCTGAAGCTATTGTGTTCCCAGGGCTCTCACGGTAAAATAGGCAAGCAAACAATACATATCCGGCAGACCAAGGACGATGGTCACTGGTCTGCTGACAAACTCCATCATGTAATACCTTTCTCTTAACCACCGAGAACTGTAAATTGCAAATTCAGCGGAAAATTCGGGTGTTGTTTGTTTATCACGTCCTCGCGTCCCCGAGTCCCACGCCCCGGCGTCACCGAGTCCTACGTCCCCGAGTCCCACGTCCCCGCGTCTCCACGTCCCCGAGTCCCACGTCCCCGCGTCCCCACGTCCCAGCGTCCCCACGTCCCCGAGTCCCACGTCCCCGCATCCCCGCGTCCCCGCGTCCCCGTCCCAATTCCCAGAACAAACCGGGAGTTCTGAAAAGGTAGTCCTGTTTTTCCGGTTGGGACGTTCCTGATGGAAATACGTTTACCATTTAAATTTTTCTATACATGTTTCGTACTAGTTTCAGTCCTCTTGGCTTTTGGCCAAGCATAATCTATCCAATCAGCGAGTGCGACGTGACAAACCGGACATTTTAGGCAAATGGTAAACAAAACATACTGTTCCTTCCAAACGAAAATTCCTAACCAAAATTTCTGGAATTTTTTTCTAAATGGTAAACAACCCCCATGTTCCTTCAGTTTAGTTTATCTGAAGCAGGGTGGTTTCAATAAAATTTGAAGTAGGCAGCGAGTTGGAGTAGAGTAGGCGACGGTGTTAAAGAAAAAATAAAGAATCGTTCTTTAATTACTTCAATTTAGGGAAAAAGTAGCAGACGTCTCTGATCGAAGTAGCCGACGTCGGACGTCGGTGCTTTAATTGAAACCACTGCTGAAGCTCCCAAAAGTCAAACCTCTATGCTAAAGCAAGGTGTTCCTCTCACCTGGAAATTAGTCATGTCTCCCTCCCTCACTGTTTTGATCAAGTCCTGCATGTAATCAATCAGGTGGAGCCCAAATGCATTTTTTGCATTGATTTTCTACCAAAAAGAAAGAAAAAAAGGAAAACAACTCAGTTTAAAAATATTACAGTTTACTACCTTTTCTTGCAGTCATACTCAGTGGATGAGTTCATGAAAAATGAAGAGAGAGAAGGCAAAATTTTAGTATACAAACTATCACAAAAGTCATTGAAGTTCTAGTTTTTTTTTAATAAGAAGCTAGATAACCTGGAAGATCAAAGGGAACTTGCTTGGGAGTACTAGCTGGAAGGCTCAACTAATTTAGTGGATTGACATTACCACAAATGAGTGCAAAACTAATTATAGTGAAGACCCAGATAGGGTTGTCAGGTGTAACTTGAAATTTGTCACCTGTAAAATATGATCTTGCTCTGTGAACATTGTTTATCTACAAAACAACCATCACCTGTGACATCGACTGAGCTCAGCTGTAACAGGTGTTATTTTTTATTATTATTATTTTTTTCTTTTCTTTTAACCTTACAATGTTTGTACCTTGGTAGTTATACAAATAGGTTACAATGTTTACACTTACCCTATTCCCCCTTACAACACTTTAACTCGCACATTAGAAAATTTACTAGCTACCCTGATTAACCCTTAATACTTAAACAAATAGCCTACAATGTTTACACTTAACCTGTTGTCTCTTAAAATACTAATATGTCCACGTTACCCCCGCCCTACTAACCCTTACTTACAATACGAATACAAATAAATTATGTTACACATCACCACCCTATCAACTTGCGATACTTATACTTAAGGCTTACAGAACAAACAGACAACCACAATAAAAAGGAAAGAAAAACATCTCGACCGCTTTTTGTCTCCCCCCCCTCCCCCCCACCCACCACCAGTCTTTGATGGAGGTTGGTTGGTTTAAGCAACAAAAGATTCCCATTTTGCTTTAAATTTTTTTGTTGTGTTCGTCTTGAGTGCATAATGCCTTTCAATATCCTGACATCTGAGAACTGATTGTGAATAGAGTTGCAGGTTTGGCAGGGTAACAGGTGTTATTATATGACAGGTTCTTTCAGCAGTCAAGATGAATCAATTCTGCTGTGATTGGCTATCTGCAAGGTCAAGATGGAGCCATCTTGACCGCTTGGGATAGCCAGTTCGTCCCGCATTTTACTGTCATTTAATAGCGTCCTTTGAGTCATATAATAAATTATCCTTTATTGACCAAGCTTGTTCGGTTAAGATTGGCGGGATATTGGCCTTTGTTCTTTTTTAACGTCTTAATATGGACCTTGACTTTGTCTTGGTCCATAAACATGCAAAAAAAGAACTTGGCCAATATACCACGATCTTGACCTCACACTTGGCCAATAACCCATATTTATGGGTTACGGCCCCTAATGATGGCCCTTCCCAGAAGCTACAGGAACCCCAAAACAAGGGTTAACTGGAATTGTTCTAATGTAACTTGACTTGCTGTGCTGTGTGGGGTAAACAGTACTGCCAGTATACATGCTGGTACAAGAGAGAAAGAAGATATTCAGGAAGTCTATGTTAGGTTACATATCATTTTTAGCTGCCCCATTACAAAGCAACTTCCAAGGTTACAATCTCCCCAGGTAATCAGGGCTGTCATGAAGGTTCTCAGACACACCCTGCTAGCAGAGCCTTCTTACACTCCGAAAGAAAGACTCTGCAGAAATAGAGTCAAGTCTTTCAAGTCATTGCAGCCCCAACTTGTGGGCTATTCAATCCGGTTTTCTGTCATCAAACCGTTTTTTTACTGAACCCATATGATTCGTCCTGGACTCGAAATTGTATCCAGACAACAACAAGTGCATGCTCAATAAAGACTTGACCCAATTTCTACAGAGTCTTTCTTTCGGAGTTTGAGAAAGGCTCTGCTAGCAGGGTGCACAGAGAAAGTAGCCAGTCAAAAATTGAGCAATTCCTCCTATAGCTGTTTTACTCATTTTCAGACTGAGATTAGTCGGCTGATTTTACCATAGTAGCCAGCTATAAAAGTTAGTTGCCAGCTTTTACTGACAGCCCTGGCGTAATGATAGAAGTTACTGTTACTCATAAACATAAAGGTCGGCACACATGAGGGGACTGGTCGCAGGGACTAGTCCGTCCGCGTGTGCCGACCTTAATTTGAGGGGACAAGTCCCTGCGACTTGTCTCACAAAATTCAAACATGGTTTGAATTCGTGGGACAAGTCGCAGGGACCAAATTTTGGTCCCTGCAACTAGATTTTCTAGTGAAAATGGGTAGTTCACACGAAGGGACTTGGTCCCCGGGACTAGTCGCGGGGACTAGTCCCTCTGTGTGTACCGACCTTAAATGTTACTACCAAACTTTGCGATAATTAACTAAAGACAATGAAATTTACTCACATTTTCAGTTGACAACTTGATGCAGTTAGAGTACAAGTCTTTTAACTGAGTGTTTGTTAAACCATTGGTTCCTGTAGACTGGCTCCTGTAAGCAAAATCAGAGTTGGAGAAAAAAATTAACTTATACAGTGGTGTAAGTAAAAGTAAAAAGTACAGTAATCTGCATTTCATTTTGGGGCTGGTTTGCATGTGCCAAACATTAACAAGGTACATGTATAAAGCTTATGTGAATTTTATGCTGGCCTTTATCAGTTAACATGAAGATTTAAGTGACTTAACAACTGGAAATTTTCAGCTGTCTTAAACGTTACATAAAAGAATAAAATAAGCTTGAGATCTAAAGAAATCGAAACTTACCGATCGCTATCAAGACGACTTACACTCCTTGGTGTGGCAGGACTTTGAAGGGTCGCAGAAGTCGCTTTGGAAAGACGTCTCTGTCTTCGTTCAGCCGCATCGTCATTCTCTGCTAAATGGGTTATCGGTGTGGTGGTGCTTGTCAAAACAATTCCACGTCGTCTTCTCGCGTTTGGAGAAATAAAGTCCGGCGTTCGAAATGGCGAGGCAACGTCCGCCATGTTTGTTTCCCCGTCAGATAAGCTCACAAAAGTGAATTGGAAGAAAGAAGGTTTCGAAAAGAAATGCGAACCTTTAAGTTATATTCTTCAGGCAAGTTTAAAACCTAAAATAGAAAAATTGCTGAGAAACCTATTGAATTTGTTTGCAAAGTGCTCTTTCCAAAATTATATTTCGCGCTCAAAACAACCGTCTCTTCAAAATAGTCACGTGACTATTCCCTGGAGTGCAACACTTGTTTACCTTCCCCCCTCCCTGGTAAGACTTCAAACTGTTGCTCAGTAAAAATGGCTGGTTTCGTGACAGCAAATCGCTGGGCAACGGGGGTAGAAACTCACAAAACTTCAGAAGGAAGAATATTGTGTACAGGAGTTGGATGTGTTGGATGTTTTCCAGATATCTTTCCTGCAGAAGCTGGCGAGCTTGGAGTTTGTGATGTAAATTTGACGGGTAGCATTTTGGGTCTCCGGCCTTTCTTTGACGAAGATTCAAAGTTGAAGCTTAACTCAACGAACTTTTCAAAGAAGACAAAGAAGCAAACGAGGGTGAAAACGACTGAACCGAGGATAAAGGGACACAAACGAACGATCGAAAAGGAGCGAGGTACTTTTATTGGAGATAAAATCGGTCGAGAGACTGAAAAATCCACATCTTCGAATTCGAAGGAATCTAATACAGTTGCCACCCAGACAGAACTGTCCGATTTCGGAATAGATGGCAAAGTGCGTGCTTCTAGAAAACTTAGACGGCAGGCGTAAACAAGATTTGCTCTCTTTTGAAGAAGAAAGCAAAGCTAACAAAGAAGGAATAACTCCTGGTAGCCAAGGACAAAGTAGTGTTAATTGCGCTATTGTTGAGGTAGACGACACTGTAAACAAACCACACAGATATTCGCAGAGTTTGTTTGATCAACAATCGTCTGGCTCAAGATTCGAAAAAATCCACGATAAAATGTACATCGTGAGTAGAAAAGACATCGCACTGAGCTCTTGCGATAATCTGATGTGCAAAGACGATTTTCTGGAGCATTCGAAAGACATGTACAGAAGCGGCGAAGACGCTGTGTGTTTCTTCTTCGCCTTGGAATACTACAACAGTCATAGAATTTTACCGCAGTTTAGGGTCATGGAAATCATCGAGGCGCTTAGCACATTGGTCGATTTGAAAGACATCAAGTGTGTTCAACGAATTTCTCGCCGATGGCACATCGTTTTAAAGAGCCGGAAATACGTTGGACTGTTGACAAATTGTGGTTTGAAGTTGAGGGGACGTGTGTATCAACTTGTAGATGATGTTGATGGTTACTTCGATGTAGTTCAGTAAAATCGCCCCTTGGTTGAAATCGCATTTGACTGCCAATCTGTGTCAACCATCCTCAGATCCTTTCTAAATCCTTTTCTGATTTCCGTCTTTATTTTGACCCAACAATCCAAGATTACTAGGAAGATTCGGAAAAATTGTTTCCATCCCCCCCGGAGGAGGGGGTGGGGTTACTCCTACGGGGCCTATACGGGGAAGCTCTGCCCGAAAGGGGTGCCTTTTTCACGCTTCATATATATATGAAAGGGTAGGGATTTCACGAGTCGAAGTATATGGAAGGGAATCTGTCATTTAAGTATTTAAAAGGGCCTTTCATAAAAAATATTTCAAACACATACCTTATGACTGTATGAAAGGGGTACCATTTGTCAATGGAAGGTATACGAAAGGGGTACCTTTTCTTTCAAAAATGGTATATAAAAGGGTAAGGGGTCAGACCTCGGGGCAGAGCCTCCCTGTATTAAATTTTTTTGTACCCCCTTTCCTGGGTTTCCACTGTACCTACCTGAAACAGTTTGAGTCACGCAATTAACCAACGGTTGTTAATGCAGAGGAGAAATATCTCTTCTTTTCTTCTTTTTCTCGTCAACATAAATGTTCATTGCTTAGAAATACGTAAAAGAGCATATTGATGTTTTTTTTTGGGGGGGGGGGAGGGGGTGGGGTTCTAGGGAATAGGGGACAGAAGACTCGTCTTCAAGAATGAACACCGGAAAGTACAGAACAAATGCATGGGTGGGGTAGAGAGAAACTGCAGAACAACACTGGAGGTATACACCTGTACAACTCATGCCAGACGGCTCAAGGTCCTGTTCATTTTTATGATGTTTTTTATTCATTAGTATAGGGGGAGAGGGTGCATGGCAAAACATTTGGCTTCAAAATGTACCAAAGAAATACAGAGGTCAAATGGCCTCACAGAATTTTGTTTTATTTGCTTGTCTTGTTCCCTTTTTTTCCTTGGAAGAGGTAGAGAAATCAAAGGTTATCATAAAGTGTGGAAATAATACAAGCTTGGGTCAGGAGTGGAAGTGTTTTTATGAAAAATGTAGATGAAATTGCATCAATCTCCCATTCTCTATATGAACTGTTTAGTTAACATCTGAAGTAAGTCATAGGAACCACCTCTCTTCATCCTCTTGCCATCCATGCTTTACGCCAAGGAGTAACCAAGGCTTTGAGAAGCCTCAAACACTGTCATTTTCAGGGGAGTCACATTTCACCTTCTCTCAACAAATGAAGTATTACTTCCTTGAAATTGACTGCACAGGAGGCAAGGCTTCAAGAAGACTTCAAGAGAAAGGCCGATCATGTTCTTTGCATGACCAATTTTCAGATAATCTGTGAGAGCAAACGTCTTAATTCAAGAACAGTAATCTTTGCCTAACCTCTCAATGTGAAAGAACATTGCACTTTTTTAAATATCATTCCCAATTTTTTGATGCACTGTTGAAAACACCTTTTATTCAGAGCCTTTCAATTGATGTGTCATTTTGAAGGAAAGGGAAAAAGCAGCTCCCATTTGTCAAATTAAAAATGTACACAGAACAAACAAGTTTAATTGGACAATACTCTAAAATTATTTTAATAATCCAACAATATCTGAAATACAGCACAAACTATACCCAGCAAAATATTTACATGCTTGTGAAAGGATAAATCATTTACAAAAAGCACAATTTATTTATTTTAGATCTGAATGAACCCACAAAGCATGTTTACAAGATCATATCCAGCTTAGTACAACAAGCGATACCACAGAAAGGATAAGTTTTCTAGCCATTCAAGCCTACATGGTTACAACCTTCGTTACAGCATCACTTGCAAATCAAACACACAAGTCGCGAGAATAAAGGGAATGAAGGATGTTCTTATAAGCAAATTCTCCTTCATTGTACCGTAAGAAATTTACAGAGAGCAGTGGGCAGAAAGGGTTATTGTATTTTTACTTCAGAGATCCTCCACAAAATGACTTGTACTCTGTCTGACTCCCACGAGTTCACTTACAGGTTATTGAAGTTCAAGAAGAATATTTCATATGAAACTGATGAATTAATCTAAAATTAATGATTGCAGGGTTGGATTTCACTTGTAGACTCACTGGTTAGAAGCATATTACACAGCAAGCATTTCCGTGGGGCGAGAGCAAAAAAATGAAACTTTAAATTTTTTGTGCTTTTGCCCCATTTTTGTACGGACAAAACATCGAATAATCCCTTTGTTTGGTCTGTCTTTGCTATGAAACCACACAGAAACGCTTGCTATGCAGGCTAATTGAGAATCAGGCACAACCATTCTCTTGGGGGTGACATTTATTACAAGTATAAACACTGCTTCTTCACAGACATGACTTTCACCTTTGTTGCTGTTTAGCATGGTTCTTTCAGCATCCAGAGCAACAACATTTTTTTAAAAAACACCACAATAATTATTTTGAAATCGAATTCAAATAGCATTTTATTTTTACCACATCCATGTGAGTTAATTTTACTTTAGCGAGAAAGTCAAGCTAAAACAGTACATAAGGAGAAATACATTAAATACACACATATCAAGAGAGCATAACAAATTTAACAAAGATGAAACACTTAATCAACACGAATTTAGCTCTAAGCAGATAAATCTGGAACCAGATTAGCCAAGTTCCTGAACTAGCATTTAAACAAAATAATCAAAATAATATTATGTCAATATTTACATAATATCTTGACTTTGTCAATAGTACATGTGTATCTCATTAATTTATGACGTCGAAATTCTTTTGAAGTGAGAAATGGAATGCCTGCTCACATTCCAATCACAGAATTTTATAGAAGTTGGCCACTTGCCACAGGTTTTTGCCTTCAGGAAGAGACACAGTTGTGAAAAAATAAAACTTTTACTTTACTGGCTGTGACTAAAAGTGGGACGGGGACGTGGGACTTGGGACGCGAGGACTCGGGGACGCGGGGACGGGGGACTCGGGGACGTGGGACTCGGGGACGCGGGGACGTAGGACTCGGGGACGCCGGGGCGTGGGACTTGGGGACGCGAGGACGTGATAAACAAACAACACCCGAATTTTCTGCTGAATTTGCAATTTACAGTTCTCGGTGGTTAAGAGAAAGGCATTACATGATGGAGTTTGTCAGCAGACCAGTAGCCATCGTCCTTGGTCTGCCAGATATGTTTGCTTGCCTATTTTACCGTGAGAGCCCTGGGAACACAATAGCTTCAGCGCAGGGGGTCTTATACCTCGTGGACTTTCCTGGTAACTGTGTTTTCTTGTTAATCCTTTGACATCCGTGCCTTATGCTTGCTACTTTCGATGCTGATGTTTACTTCAGGAAAACTGTTGTCCAAAAATGCATATTTCTTTGATTTTCATTCCTAGAATGTGCAGATAAATCTCGTAATGATCTCAAGCTGGAAAGTGAGTGAAAACCGGAGAAAAGTACATGTTAAGAATCCGAAGAAAGGTACAAAAATTATTGTTTGAGATTTCGATAGGAACTGGAATGGATCATTTACTAAAGAAAAATAAAAAAAATCTAAGAAATATGCATTTTTGGACAACAGTTTTCCTGAAGTAAACATCAGCATCGAAAGTAGCAAGCATAAGGCACGGATGTCAAAGGATTAACAAGAAAACACAGTTACTTACCAGGAAAGTCCTCCATGGCTGCCCACGAGGTATAAGATCCCCTGCGCTGAAGCTATTGTGTTCCCAGGGCTCTCACGGTAAAATAGACAAGCAAACATATCCGGCAGACCAAGGACGATGGCTACTGGTCTGCTGACAAACTCCATCATGTAATACCTTTCTCTTAACCACCGAGAACTGTAAATTGCAAGTTCAGCGGAAAATTCGGGTCTTATTTGTTTATCATGTCCTTGTGTCCCTGAGTCCCACGCCCCGGCGTCCCCGAGTCCTACGTCCCCGAGTCCCACGTCCCCGAGTCCCCACGTCCCCGCGTCCCCGTGTCCCCGAGTCCCACGTCCTGGCGTCCCCGTGTCCTCGCGTCCCAAGTCCCACGTCTCCGTCCCACTTTTAGTCACAGCCTACTTTACTTTAGAATTATAAGGCTAGAGGTCTAGATTATTTCATTAAGCATACAAAGTGAATGCTTTGTTTTTATAAGTGCTGCTGGGAAAAAACCTGTAATTTAATTTCAAAGTTGACTTGAAAACAGCAACAACTAAAAAAACACAGCCAACAAAATTCAAAGTGCAGAAGCCAGTTGAAACTGGTTTAGGCACATCTTGTGGCCAGCACCAGACACAACACTAAACAAAAATTCGCAAATTCTCATTGGTTCATTAAACCATTTGCAGCCTGACCTTGTTAGCCTGGCTTTATTTAACTGCAGGGATGAGTTTTCACCTCAAACAGGTAAGAGAAGAGAAACAGTTAAAAGTGAAATCAAGTGTTCAATAACATTTTGCATATTTATAGTCTTGTGGCAAAACGGAGTGAAATAGTTTGCTTTATACAACTTCTGTTTCTAGTAAAATAGATTTTCTTCCTAACGTCACTGAAAATTGTGTCAAAACCAGCTTTTGGTCCCCTAACTTATGTGACACAGTGAACTAAATTTTCATGAATTGACAAACAAACATGACAAGAGGCCAGCATGCTCTACTCCCACAAGAGAACTCTAAATCCTAACTGTCTACAAGCAACTCTGCTTGAAAACCATGTAATTACACCTAACAATGTATTTACAACTATTTTCACTTGGAGAATTTTTTTTATACAAAAAATGCAATAAACAGGCATTTAAGAGAGAGTTATAAACAGATCAACATGACGCATGACTTGACTGGCCCTCATCAAGGAAATCCCATATAAGAATAGTGTCATCATGGGAACTGCTCACTATTTGAAAATCATCAAACTGCAGTCTGAAAACTCTGCCTTGATGTTCCTGTAATGTGGAGAAACAGAGACATTTAGAAACACCACCTTTTAATCAAGAAAACACCCTACACCAGGATGCAACTTTGTTTGTCAACCCATTTTGCTTAACCATCCAGCACAAAAACATCAAGCAAACAAACAAATTAAAATCCAGCAGTAAGCAGCTAGAGGAGATTTAGATGGCACGATTTTTGCTTGTAACTGCCGCATGCAACTTCTGAGTACACTGCTCATGTCATGCAAAAAATCACATACAACACTTGCCATTCTACATTGCCTACATCTACGATTGTTGGGTGATATTATTATACATCAAGATACGTAAAACAATGGTACCATGTAAATAGGCCTTTAGAAATAAACATTGTTGATGCTGTACATGTAGGTTACAGTAAATTATTATTTTGTATTTGCTACTTCAAAAATATTCAAAACAATGTTAATTCACTTTTCCTTTGTGTCAGATTCATCACCAAAATTTTCAGTCCAAAGAAAAAAAAAACAAAAACAAAAAACCAAAAAAAAAAAACACTTAAACCACAACATGGACAAACTTTTGTGAAATAAATGGTTTTAGAGTCCACTTCCAGAGGACATTCTTGAGATACTGTGCCTTCTGGATTCGGACTCTGTATGCCCCCCTCCCCTTGTCCCCCTTTCTACAGACTGAAAAAAAAAGTGGATACTCATCCAACTGGTCATAATGAACACTGAAGATAGCAACTCAAGGCCCTTGTTCTACTCAGCACACACATACCACAAGTGTTCTTAGACACAAGGTCCCTGCTGGGGCTCTTGGATCTAATGCTGCTTGAAGATCCCACACCTTGATTTTCCTGTTCAAGAAAAATCCACCTTTATATTTAGTTATTTGCACATTACTGACAACAAGAATCTCATCCTATAATGAGTTAAATCTGCAGGATTTTCCATTCAGGTACATGCACATGTATGCATACGAAACATTTCACCGACAAAAGAATGCTTCAGATTTTAGGAGTTATCTTACCCATCATAAGCTCCACTGACTATCCTCTTGTTGTCAAAGCGGATACATCTGGAAAGTAAAACAGATTAGTTATATGCAAGGCCCTTGATGTGTTCTCTTTACAGCAATTGATCAAATTTTTGTTGATATTTCACTTCTTCGAAAATTTGCTTCTTCGAGTTTTCGATGTCCTGTTCGAAATTTCGCACAATCTTATGACATTTCACATGTCAAATGTGTGAAATTCCAGCAAAAATTTTAGGGAATTTTTGGCAAATTTTGATTAGAACAAAACACAAATTTCAATAAAATTCACTCTCATTACTTTTGCACAGTACTGTCATAAAAGTTAAACAACAACAACAGTAGATGTACAACTGTACATGTACACTTTACGGCTGTTACCTGACTAATTCTTCATGACCCTCTAAGACTCTAAGACAGGCACCACATTCAATGTCCCATAACCTGTTTAAAATATTGGATATGTTAGGGGGGCAGGATGGCCAAGTGGTTAGGGTGGTGGATTTCAATGCGGTTGCCCCAGGATCCCATTCTGGCCACTAGCTGGTCTTGTTCTGGGTAGTCCCTGGTTCAAGTCCTTGGTCATCCTTGTAAATAGCCAACTGGTTTGCCTCCGGCCAGTTGGGATTCTTGTCATGTTGAGTTTATTTGCATTATTTGTTTCTGTCATTATTTGTGGGCCACAATGGAAACTACTGGGCTACCAGTAATTGTGTCACCCCTATAAAGTGGTATTATTATTATTATTAAATTATTATTATTATTATTAAATTATTATTATTAAATTATTATTATTGTTGTTGTTGTTGTAGTTAATTGCTTAAAATATTCATTTGAGAGATGACAAAAACAAAAACAAAATACTGCCCAAAAATTAAAACATTTTAATTTTTTTGAGCTAATTCATGGCTTTGGTATTTGATGGTGGTTTGGTGGACTGAAGTAATCTGGAGCAAATAAAAATTTTAGCCTTACTCCCAGAGTAAAATGTTTCTCTTGAGCATGTATAGAAACTATGTAAATGAGAATTTGCCCCAAGATTTTGTCTTTGATTGTAGCCTAGCTCCCATCACCTAACTGTCTTCAGATCAACAAAGATCTATTGACTGACGTACATTGTACACATCTAAGAAAATTGGAGTAATTACTCGGGCTTCCCGCGTCCCGCAGGTCGCCCGGGTCTAAAATTACCGACAGTTCTTCTTTTTCTTCGTCGTCGAGTTTCATCCACAAAGCTCACTTCCGGCGTTTCTGCGCAAGTGCTAACTATTTTTAACAACTCACAACAGCAAGAGTGATGCCTGTTGTCACGTATTGGAAAATGTCGATTCACCTTGTGTCTTTTGAAGTCTGAACAAACAATATGTTAAGAGAAGTGTCTATGCGAATGTTTGCAAGTTCAATGGCGAGAAGAAAGCTTTTGAAACGAGTTAACTTAACTCCAGATGGACTGCCGTGTTTCCCCGTTGTTATGGAGAGCGATTGTAAATACTAAGTTTCTGGTAATTTCTAGAATGTTGAGTCACACAATGTTTGTACCAGAACCTTCTCCTGTCTCGCTACAGAACAAGGTTCTAGAATATTAATTAATTGTATATAAGGATTCCGCTACAAAGCGGTCATTGTTGGTGGTGGTGGCAGGGTGCAAGCCCTCCCCAATAACTGATATACTGGCTATAACCACTATAACGCAAGCTACTGTGGATTACTATAAAGAAAGTGATCAAGAATGATGCTATATTTCAAGCTACTACAGAGTTCTACGAGAAGTGATTCAGTTGTGGATGTTCATTGTGGACTGCAGCAGTCAGAAGATGAAATATAAAGTGAAGTGGAAAACATTACACAGCTGAGAACCAGAATTGCCTGCTATGGTGGGTTGTTGTTGTCGGCAAAGACCGACTGGAGAAGCTATACCGAGAGAATCATAGAGTGCTATTGAGGAACTTCATTTAAGGTCAAGTGGATCGAAAGGAGATTTCTCCGGAGACATCGACATTTATTGTGGGTTTGTGTCAGTGGTGACTGAAGTTTTAGCAGTAGGCTTAAGCTAGTTTGATAGCAGATTGTATTGTTTAGAAATCGCTCCTTTGTAACTAGGATTTAGTTACGTATCGTTAAATAAATAAGTTGGGTTTGTAGAAGAGTTTCGCAGTGTATCTTTTCTGTCGGTTGAACGATACTGTAACACAGTGTCCGCTCCATTGAGATGTACCTTTGAAGTCTGAACAACTAATATGTTAAGAGAAGTGTCTATATGAATGTTTGCAAGTTCAACTGTGAGAAGAAAGCTTTTAACATGACCAAAATTTAACTCCAGATGGACTGCTGTGTTCCCTGTATCCGCTCCATTGAGATGTACATTTTGTTGAATGACTCAAGTATGGGATATCACACACCCCTGAGACTTTGACAGGTAGTTTATTTACTATTTTCCCTCAATATCTCAATTTCTGGACTTTAATTTTTCAATGATAAGCGATTAGTTTTTACAAATGTACTTGCGTGACTTGAAACTGTCTGAGAAACGTTCCTTTCTTATGTTTCAAATGACCCTGGATTGACGTATTTGTAAACAGCTTCACTCTGCTAAGCCTCTGTGGCCTAAAGGTCATTGTTCCTGCCTGTAACACAGCTAACCTGGGTTCGATGTCTTTTAGTGGTATATATCACGGGCTTTTTTTTCTGTTTCTCTTTTTCTTGTTCTTTTAGAAATATTTTTTACAAGTGTTATAATTATTGTTCTCAATGGTTGAACTGTAAAGCAATTTTGTAATTTTAGAGGAATATATGTTGATAGGGGTCTAAAGAAATAGACTCCAACACAAGCTAAGCGCAATGCGTCCAATGTAAGAAAGACAGACTTCTCTCTATTCTTTTGTTTAGCGCTAAATTAGGGATACAATACTGTTTTTTGCAAGTCCGAGTTTAGGCTAATTGTAGCCTCTTGTTTATGTTTAAAACAGGAGTTCAACATAATTTCTTAAGGCTAGCTGTTAAATCACCTTATAGTATTATCTGAAGAACCACTAACAACCAAACGATCCCGGTACTGTAAGCATGCTATTCCACGCTTGTGTCCATTCAAGGTTCTGACAAACTCACATGTTGAAGTGCTCCACACCTGAGGATATGCATTATGATTAGTACAGTGTATGACAATGTAAATGATACCAAGAGATAACATCTTCTCTGTTATAATTATATTTCTAGGGGCCAACATTGTCAGCCTGTGAATACTTGAGGACATTCTGAACTGATATGCACAACTAACATCAGAAAACAACACTATGATCACGATTACTCTCTTTCCACCTTCGATGCATTGGAGCTTTCAATAATTCGCTGACCTTGTTGGAGCCGACTTACTGTGACGTGCAAACTGATTTGATGGCAAGTAAATTATACATGTCTGGATAACTGGTTTCTGCATGTTTGACATTTTTACCTCAAGGTCAGTTTGCATAATGCAGATAAGTCACTGAAGCTGAATTTTTTCCCTCTGGATAGCGACTTATCCCCTGGACAGATATCTGCTCTTTGAACAACTTGGGCCAGGCTTTTATAGAGGCCTGAAGATTGATAGCAACAATACCTTGATTGTTCTGTCTCCTGATGCTGACACAATGTACTTGTCATCAAAGTCCACTACATTAACAGCAGCTCTATGTCCAACAAGCACCCTTCTCAGGTTGATGTCAGTTGGGGATTGCATGTCCCACACTGCTATTGAACGATCCTTCAAAAATCACAGAGTTGACTATTAGAGCCTGTTTACATGGAGGGAGGGTGCCCTGGCTAACTGAGTTACCCAACTAGGAGTGTTGAAACACAGCTCGCCTTTACATGCAACTCACCTAAGTGGGATAGTCAGTGGGCTATTTTTAGAGCGGCCATGAGAACAGCAAACAAGATGGTGAACAAAGGAAACTTTTTTAACAGTAAGTTCAATTTTTTGATCGCTCGTTCCGTTAGCGGCCGCTTTTTAGTGTGTAGGGTTATTATTTTGCACTCTGGTAATTGATCGTTGCCACCAGGGGCAGTTAACTTTAAAAGCAGGCCTGGAATATATCGCTGCTTTCACAGTGTTCTCACCTCAGCTAGCTGGGATAACCCGGCACAACCGGTTTACATGGCAGAACACTAGCCTAGAAGGGTGCCCCGGGAAGGCGGGTTACCCTGTCTAACATGTAAACGCTTCAATGCATTTTCTAAACGTATGAAAAGTTGGCCCTCCCAGAGTAGCTCGGTTAGCCGGGGCACCCTCCCTCCATGTAAACAGGCCCTTAGTAAATCTCCTGTTTTCTTACACAACTTACATGAATTGAAGGGCTGAGAGCATAACCAACCTATGCCAAGTTTTAGGTCAGTTTTTGATTTTGCTCAGATTTGTCCAAATTTTTGCATGTAAACTGCAATTCGATTGAAAGAAGATGTAATGTAATTTGCAAACTACTCTTGCGGAACGTTGCTTTCTTCGTGTACACAAGGAAAAACGCAGTTTTCTGTGTACATTATTTCTGAAAAGAGAAACAAAGATTGGTGCAAAAATGTTTTTCAATCAAATTGCAGTTCACAAAAGTCACGCAAAAATTCAGAAAAATGCGAGAAAAATAAACGGCCTAAAATTCAACATAGGTCAGTTATGCTCTCAGCACTTCAATTATCATGTTTTAAATTTACAACAGCCATCCAGGAAAAAGAACAAAAGCTGTAAAAAACATAAGGCAAACAAGGGGAAGCTCCCTTTCCCTAATCTCTCAGCTTCATAAGACAGCAGGCTTTAAATAGGTGAATACATTTAAGTTATGATGTTGTGAACAAACAACTCCAGTTTGAAATTTTGTCAATCTTTTCATCAGAAACCAACAGACCATGAGAATAAAAAAAGGTAAAACATAAGGATTCCAGCAAGAAATTCATGCACTTCACATTAACGTTTTCAAATAATGATTAATTAATTTTGGCTGTGATCCTGAGCTATTCATTCTTATTTCTCTTTCAAAAAAATAACCTCTTTGCAGATAACTACTCAAGAGCTTAAAGGAGAACTGAAGTAAAAAATGTTCCTTTTTTAATCACTTTTTTCAGGTGGCTCAATATGTGTTAAGCTGAGTTTTGTCTGTTATTTTACTTCTTTTATTATTTTTTGCTCAGATAGCCGCTTTGAAGTGTGGCTTTTTGCACCTTTTGGGCCTGATCATCGTGGGCTCATCTTCAACTGTCAGCGGTATGTTATGACGTCAGGTATGGGGAAAGCAGTGCTGCAAAAGATCCATCGAGAGAGATCGAAGTGGACACAGGTTTTTGCATAACTTTTGCGGTTAAGAGATTGATTTTTCGAAATGAGTGGAGTGTAACCGTTTCAGTTCAAACCTACATATCCTCCTGGCGAGGAACCAGTTGATTCAGGTGAAGAAGGTGAATTAGGTGACGATAACCCAGTGGAGTTTGAATGTAAGAGTCGGCAGCACTGAATGGTGTATTTGTGAATCATGTCAAGCAATGGCTATGGTAGAGGAGAGTTTTTGTTGCCAAGAACTTGAGGAACTAAATCAAAAGTTTGATCAGTCAGGTTTGTTTAATTTCTTAATTTTTCTTCTTAATTTTCCCTGTCTACTATTCTATCCGGACTGGTTCCCTTGCATTTTGAACATAAAAAAGGACAATGCATGCAAGCAAAAGGATCGTTTGTTTTTGTCGACAGGGGTTGGATGTATTATAGAGCACGTGAAGTTCGGAACTGTTTGCCTCAATACTGACGTCCTATATACTGCTCTTGTGGCAATTCACAACGCATGATGTAATCCCTTGCCGGATCCCATTGAAAACAGGTGAGTTGTTTTGAGTAGAACATGTAACTCCAACTGGCTGTGAATCATGCTGGTAGTGCATTTCTGTAAATGTAGCTCAGCACCACATACTCTGTATTAACAAAATATTTCATTTATTGTAGAACGTGGCGCTTAGCAGCCTACCGCTTGTTTACATGGTGGGTACATGGTGCCTTGGGAAGGAAAAACCGGCGAGTGATCCCAGTGTGTGTTGTGAAGGCCATTCGACTTGAATTTCCTGAGGAAAGTGGCAATTATGCTGGGTTCAAGGAAGCAGAACTCAACCTAAATTAGTATCAAGGTAAACAATCCTGGACTTGGCATGCAGAAATGAGTCAACCTTATCATTACTGGACGCATACACTTCAGTATGCTTGCAGAGCTTTTCATCTTCTCAAATTCTCAATGTAATTTTAAAAGCAGTAAAAAAAATTGCACATCAAAATGGTAGTTTTTTGCTTCATTTCATTCTTTTGTGTCAGTTGGATCCTTTAAATGTAATTCATATTAATTTTTCAAGACTTTGGCCACTCCTAGGAGAGGAAGGGTTACATTGATAGAAAACAAAATATAGAATAATTTGCAATGTAGCAAGCTAACCTATATTGTACATACAATAAAATACTGCCTTAGAATAATAAATTATAGTTATGTGGTTTTAAGAATCAGAAAATCTTGATGTGTGTTTTGCAACGACATCTGCTTTAGCAGGCCGAGGAGTTGCAGCAATGTTGCATGGGATGTGAGGTGCTGTGACTCTTGCACTCCTTTCAGCAGCAGTTTGCATCTTCCTTTCCACTATTCCATCCACTATTATTTTCAAGTGGTCCCTAGTCGTCTTCTCCATTATCGGTTTGGCAACCCATTCCTTTGTTTGCTTGGAGAACACAATCTTGTACCTCGGTTCCCCTTCATTGTCCCCATTAGATGCAGTGGCTTGCCCTCTCCCAGTGTTGGCATTGTGGTCAAGGGCTGCTAACTGAGTTCTAGCAATCATGCCCTTGTACAAAAAGTGCTGCCGCTTGGAGAGGTACTTGAGTTGCACATTGTGGTAAACTTCCAGTGTTCCAGTGTGACAGTTTAGTGTTAGTTGTTCAATGTCCTTAAGTAGGGTTTTGTCAAAAACAACCTCTTTAAGAGCCTCATGTGCAGGGGAACCAGGACATAGCCACCGCTTTGTCCTTGCCACATCTATAGGGATGGGTGGGTGGGGGCATTGATGGTACAAGTCTGCACTGTCCCATGAGTGAAATTGTTGGCTGCGTGGTGGACAATAGAGATCCACTTCTCTCGTAACAAGTTGTTATCCCCTTTGCAAGTGTCTGCACACCACCAAAGATGGTTAGAGACTGACTTGATCCAGGAGAAAAGTTCACTGCATTCTTTCCTCTTGGCTTTTTCAGTAAGTTTTTTTTGTAACACTTTTTGCCAAATGCCAAACATCAAACTGGTGTTACACATGTGGAAAATTTTTTTCATGTCAGACCTTATACTGACATGGCGATCAGTTGCGACAACTTTTACATCACCTCCTTTGTTGTGGATATTTTTCATACACCTTTTGAACCCCTCCCTCTCCATTGCATTACTGATGCTCACCTCACTGACTTGAACAATTTGAAAGTCAACTATTTTGTCACTGTGCTGATCAATCATTGTAAAGGTTCCATATTTGGCACTGCGTCCAGGGCTGTCACACCGTCCATCTCCAGACAGCCATAATTCATTGATTTTGATTTCAGTGAAAACAGAATTTTGTTCTGCCTCCCAAGCCTCTTTAATAACAGGAAATAAATATGTGTCTTGGATGTTGTAAAACGTCTTTTCACTAAAAATTTTCAAGCTCAAAATTTCAGATAATGATGCTATTTTGGTGTATGCTGCACCACTTAGTAAAATTGCTGAGGCTAGTAATAGATTTCCAGCAGCCATCCTCTTGAGCATGGGTTGACTAACCCAAAGTTTGGTGTGACCGTTTATACATTTAAGGGTAACACATAGTTGACCTCCCCGTGTGGATGTTTCTTTCTTCATTACTACTGCCCCACATTCAGGACATCGTTGCAATAGCTCCTCTAGTTGCTGCATGAACACAAGAAACTTAGTGTCATTTTGGGGGTTTGGAATTTTTGATGGAGTTGCTATTGAAATTTCTTCCTCGTCATCATCATCATCATCATCATGATTGAGGCAGGATAGCCGAGTGGTTTGGGGCACTGGATTTCAATGCGGTCACCCCAGGTTCAAATCCCGCTCTAGCCACTAGCTGGTGTTGTTCTGGGTAGTCCCTGGTTCAACTCCTCGGTCATCCTTGTAAATAGCCAACTGGTCTGCCTCCGACCAGTTGGGATTCTTATCATGTTATGTTTATTTGAATTATTTGTTTCTGTATTTGCTCGGCCCCACTAGCCTTTGTAATAATAATAATAATAATAAGCATTTATATAGCGCTAAGTCGACTAATTCATCATTTGATAGTGCTTTACAATATCTACTATTTGATTAAAAAATACAAATTAATAAGAAACAAATTACATAATTAAAAAAAGGAAATTAAAATATAAATTGTTAAACAAATAAGTCTTCAAGTCAATATTCATGTCTTAAGCTTTCATTTAAAAAATGGTCAATTTTTTACTTCAGTTCTCCTTTAATATATAATTAATAGAATTAATGTAAGTATCATTATTCTCCAGGAAAAATTTACATATTTATCATTAATTAATCTGTTGCAAGTTTCACCTTTGAACATGTCACCATCATGCCCTCTTGGAATCTCAGATGAAGAACTGCCTCGCAATGATGGATTAAGGTATTCAACATTTCACCAGTGTGAACATTCCATACTCTGCAAGAGAGATAAATTTATACACTTAAACATTGGCATGAAAGCAAAATGATGCAACAGGACAAAATACATGTAAGGCAAAGGGGAAACAAGACAAGGAAATCAAACTGAGATCTATAATTATGTATATTGAGATAAAATCACAATGCAAGTCTGAAATCATTTGACATCCAGATTACATGTTTGTCCACTTCAAGTTGATTAATAATTAGGGAAACATGCTCTGTATAGGAAAGCAACAGGTCAACATCCATCAACACATCAAGCTGGTTTTGAATGAGTTACATGTTAACCAGCTGCCTCGCTTAAATGGAAGGTGGGTGCCTGGGGTATCCAAGGGCTTCCACTGTGGCCAGCCAGCCCCTAGATAGAATACCGCCCCCATGGCTGGCAAATCCCCGCAACCCAGCCATGAGCCCCCATTCCAGGCACCCATCAACACTGATTGAATCAGTGGAAGGGAAAAAAAGGGGGGGAGGGGGGGTGGGGCGCTGAGAAACACTGCTTGGAGCTGCCGAGAGAGTGAGAGGTGGAGAAACCACTAAAAAGTGCCAGAAGAAATGCTGCCCGCTTGTAGAAGACTGCTAGAAAATCACAAGAACACAGGCTGAAAGAAAACAAAGCTGCAACGAGTCATGTGAGCCTGCACTTGAACTCATGGCGGTTAACTTTGTTAAATGACATTTAACTAAAATAAATATACATCCAGGATTTTCCTTTTCAAATGAAGTTGCAGTCGACTTAAGCTAAGCAGGCGGAGATTAGGGGTGCTCCTGTGAAAATTATTATGATTCTTTGGCACCTGCCAAGGACCCTTGGTCATTCACAGGTGGTGAAAATCACCGGTCGCTGGCCAAAAAGGAGAACCCTGTACATCAGTACAGAATTCAAAGCAAAGAGCACAACATGTACCTCCTTGCTTTTAACTAAGCTTTGGACATTTATTTTATACAGTACATGTTCCCATGGGGATACTTATATGACTTAATTTGCTTCTAAATAATTCTACCCCACTTTGTGACCAATGACCAATGACTGGTAGGAAGACCTACCTAACAGTGGAATCACTTGATCCAGTGACTGTGACATTCTCGTCATACTGAAGACACAAGACGGACCCTGTATGGCCAGTTAATACTTTAACACATTCTAATGTGTTTTTGTCCCATATCTGAAATAAAACAAGAAAAAATTCATACGTTCTGCCTAGTAATTTTCATGCATTGGTTAACACAATTAAAGTTTTTTTTAACTAAACCAGTAAATTCACTCACCCACCCACCCATGCATCCCACCACCCACCAACCCACTGTAGTGTTTTCAAAAGCAGCCGGTGCCCGACGCAAGGCACTGGCTACATCGAGCGTTACTGCTGGGTACTTTTGGTATTCCAAAGTACATGACATGTATGAGTTGATGTAGAAGATGAAGGGATCAAAATTTCAGCCCAAATTAAAATAGCAATACAGTGTACCTATGAATTAAAGTTGAAGATAAAGCATTTTGTTCTTTCTGACTGTTTACGTTCCAACATCACAGATTAACATGTACTGGAAACAAGCTGCAGAACCATTTGCAGGGCTCAAAGTTTACGACCAGTTGGTTGCACATGCACTAGATTTTTTATCATGTGCCTAAAAAATCATGAGTGATCGCACTTGCGTACCTAAAATGTCTGAGTTCAGTGTGACTGAGCTCGTCGTTACTTACGTGACCATCCTTGTGTACTCTGACTGGTTAGACACGAAAAGGAAGCTTGAAATAATGAATTCAATAAAAAATGTAGGTATGATATGGCAAGCCAAATGTAGCAATATTCAACTCATTTAATTTTATATTCAGCTATGTATTTTGTGTTCAACTATTGGTTTAATATTCAACTTTTATTCAACCTTCAACACATCATTCAACATTCAACTATTTATTCAACATTCAACTAGTCATTCAACATTCAACACATCATTCAACATTCAACTATTCATTCAACATTCAACTATTGATTTAATATTCAACTATTCATTCAACATTCAACGCATCATTCAACATTCAACACATCACTCAACATTCAACTATTCATTCAACATTCAACGAGTCATTCAACCGGTCAGTATAAAAGTTGGACTGCGGACTGTGGACCCGGACTGCGGACTGCGGACTGGGCCGTAAAACGAGGACTAGGAACCAAACGCGTACTGAGTACAAAACACTGTGCAAAAGGCGGGTATGGACAAACCGTGGCGTAGGCCATGGTGTAGGCTATGGTCCACCCTATGGCCTACTGGTGGTCAATTTTTTAAAACTTGGTGTTTCGCACCGCGGGTTTATAGCATGCTACTGGATTTGAAGATACACCAGGAAAATAATGTCCACAGCATCTACCAGTTGTTTTGAAGTAGTTTAATGCGCAATTCCACTTTGCACAAGCTAGCTAGTCAACTGAAAATAAATGATACATATAAGCCAACTAACCGCCATTCTTTACAAATCAGATATAATCGAAAACGAGACTTCAACAGCAAACTTTCTCTATATAAAATTATTTTCCTTTTCAGTGCAAAAAACACGAACATACTGTTTTCAATAACAGAGTCCTTTCTCTTCGATCTTCGAGTTTTTGATCACGCTACTCCACGAGGGAGGTATAATATGATTGGCTAAATATGATAAAAATGGCGGGAATCTCGGGTGACGGGTCTTCTTACTAAGAAAAACTGTCAATAAAAAAAAACGAAATTAATACAGGTGTCAACAAAGTGCAACATTGCTGGAAACCTGTGTAAACAAACTTCTCCATCATTCTGTCATACCTATGACTCTCTTCTGTTCTCTCGGTGGCGTTTCGCTCAAATTTGCTAAGCAGACTCGTGGTAGAACTGAATTCGGAATATTTTAGACCTTTAGTTCTTTTTAAATTAAATGTTTTCCAAAATTCCAAGACAATCACGTCTCCTGAGATATGTAAATTTTGGGAAAACTTCAACCAATCACTGTTCACCGTTCCCACGGTAATGCACGTGCATTTGATTCTGTTGATGCTGTCCCAAATTATGTTCCCTGTTGCAATTACCAAAATGTTCTTTGAAGAAAAAGATTGAGGAGAGAAAAAAAACCTTGGAGCTGAACTTACTTTCAATTTTTGTTTCAAAAGTGTATAAGAATAAACACCTGATCTATGTGCTCTGACCACCAGGCGTAACGCAATGTAATAAACTTCCCCGTGGGATCGACCCCCGGGCTAACCAGGGGGATTGTAAAATCAGTCAAGCAAACTTGAGGAATTTCTCCCGGGGGTTGGGGAATCTCTCAAGACAAAGCCCACTGGGTGAGGTGCTTTTCAAACTTGTGAATTTCCCCACCCCTAATCTGTGATGTAAAGCAATGTCAAGATTTTCCCCTACCCTCAGGCAAAGAATCACATTCATCTCCTTATTGTCCCCCACATGTCTCCCTGGTAGGCCCGGGAGTCGACCCCACTGGAAAGCCAATGACATGTGCATAAACTTAACACTGTCAACGGTTCCAACGACGGGAAAACATGAGGCCTTAAGTATTAAAATAATTACGTTTCATATTGTTAAGGCTACGGGCAGGTGTATTATATGCTTGGATGCTACACTATTTCAAGCTGGTTTGGATCCTTCAGTCATCGCTGGTTCACGCAAAAGCGACAGAAACTGGGACCCAGTTCGCTGGATGATCTGCACGGAATAGGACCATAGCCTCTTGATAGCTGCCCAAAAGTTGTATTTATACGGCATTCTGGTTTTCCTGATTCCAGTCTACCACGCGTCTGTTTAACACTGAAAATTTTGAGCGAACCGCCACCGAGAGAGTCGTTGGTATGACAGGGAGTGTTGATGGAGAACGTTCAGTTTACACAGGATGAAATGAGTTTAAAAAAAAAAAACGACCGCCGGGAGGCCATAGGGTGGGCCATGACAACACCCGCCTTTTGCACATTGTTTTGTACCTAGTCTGCAGCCTTCAGTCCTCATTTTATACTTAGTCCGCGTTTTATACCCAGTCCGCAGTCCGGGTCCGCAGTCCACAGTCCATCCCTTATACTGACCGGTTGAATGACTCGTTGAATGTTGAATGATGCGTTGAATGTTGAATGAATAGTTGAATGTTGAATGATGTGTTGAATGTTGAATGACTAGTTGAATGTTAAATAAATAGTTGAATGTTGAATGATGTGTTGAAGGTTGAATAAAAGTTGAATATTAAACCAATAGTTGAACACAAAATACATAACTGAATATAAAATTAGATGAGTTGAATATTGCTACATTTGGCTTGCCATAGTATGACAAATCAGGCTTCACATAATAATGAAAAGCTACATCATTTTCCTTGCATTGGTGTGTGTTTTATTTGTTCATTTCTCCAAACGGCAATTCCATTCAATCCCGGACTGAAATAAAATATAACATACTAATAAATGATTACTTATACAACGTCTGAAGCATTTTGGTGCCACCAGTATTTTAAGCTGTGCTCCTCATTTTTGGCTGTGTGCCTGAATTTTTGACAGAACGCCTAGAAATTTACACCTGGTCGCACAAGTGCTCCCAAAGCCAAAAGTAAACTTTGAGCCCTGATTTGCGTTTTTCTGTGGAAAACTGACATTTGATTTTGCTATTTGATGACTTGTTCCTTTCTCCACATTATGTTTGAAACTGCTAATAAAGTATACAATGAACTAAAAGTAACTTTTTGGGCCTGAAATGCACCAGATTGCACCTCAGAGCATACAGATTTTCAAAATTTCCTGGGGGAGGTCCCCAAACCCCCCTCTCCCTACAGGAGGGGCAAACCCCCCCCCACCCTCCCCTATGCAGCTTCGCTGCACAGCTCCACTGACATGGCGCATTAATGCTCTGGCTACTCTCCATTTTCTGCCTTGCACTTTTCCCCATTTTGAAAACCCTGCCCACTGTGTAACATATCATGTGTTTTTCTCTTATTAGAAGTCCCAATACATACCTTAATTGTGTTATCTCTAAGTCCACTAACTATTTTTTGGTCATCGTACTGCAAGCAGTAGACACCTTTGCTATTCTCACTACGGCAGTAGATACGCTTAAGAAAGTGACGACCACAACGCCAATTTGTGTCAATTGACTGCGTTAAAAGGAAAAGAAAACATTAGTTAATAATAAGCACAACTGTAACTATTAAGAGGGGAAATAAAATGTCACAAAAAATGACAATGACGATGAATTACAGTGTACAAATGGGATGCCACTGCCAGCCACAGGAAGAAATGGCACTAATCAAATGATAAATTCTCTCTCTTATATACTGATGCCAGTTTATACTTGTTAAATCTTTGCTGACTGCTTTAATCAGGTTAACTCTTAACACTCAATGATACTTCATTTTTGTGACACGTGACTGCAGAGGCGACATCTGACATTACATGTACATGTACCCAGTATGCCCATAAGAACAGGTCTTACAAAAAGGTCATCATCAGAGGTGTCAATAATTTTTAATTGAAAATGATTGATGGTGCTGTACATATGTTTCCCTTAAGTGTCAGGAATACAGTCAACTCTTTCATAGCGACCACTTGTCGTAAGTGACCACCTCCTGTAAGGGACGACTGGGATATAACCATTATTTTTGTTTTTCAGTTTAATATTGTTTCAAGAGTTCTCTCGTAAGCGACCACTAGTCAAATTTCTTCAGTGACTGTGACCAAATTTTTGGCTAGAAGTTTGACATACCGTATTCTTTGGTTTTCTGTTTCCGGTTAGCGACCATCCAACATAATCACGTACATGTATGTAATTAATCAGTCAATCCAGTATTGGGCTTATTTTGACTTTTCCCATAAGCAAGCAACTCTCCATAAGTGACACCTTTGCTGTGCATCCAGGGTGGTCACTTACGACTGTAATTTGTTTCATTCCGTAAACATGCCTTTTCAAAGTGGCCAAACCCTATGCCCAAACCCCAACCTGACAGGCCAGGGACTTTGGGTTCTCAGAGACACCAAGCTCCTACACCACAACAAGGCAACAGTCCTAGTTACAGTGCCCCCTCTTTGAGGGGTAGTGAGTACTGAGTGAGGGAGATATTAGGGCCATTTATATGAGAGAAAATAAGCCGAGGCTTGCTCTGCCACGGCTTACATAAGATGCGAACACCCCATTTAAATGGTACAAAATCTATGTTCATGGCTTTCTCAAGCTGCGGCTTATCCTGGCCTAGGAGTTTTTATTCATATAAATAGTTCCTTTCACGTATTATGTAAGCCACGGCCAGAGTAAGCCGCGGAATATTTTCTCTCTTATAAATGGCCCTAATGCCACCAGTGTTTTGATTACAAGAAGCTCATCAATGTTGAGGTTTAAAAGGCTATTTTTAAGTCTGAAAATCAAGAGTGAAGACCATGCACAAGAGTCTGTTTGAATGGTAATACATGTACATGCTGATCGAGCTTCATTAGCTGAAACTACTAAATGCCAATGATTATAAACAATTTACCTCAAGGTCATCAATAAATCTGGTATACAACCCCCTAAAGAAGGCATTGGCATCAGACATTGAATCAGGAGGTTGAGCTTTGAATAAATGCTTTCCCCTAAGATGAAAGAGCAAAATGATTACACAAGTCATGTATATCAGAGATAGTGCACCTTAGCTTTTAATTTAACAAATCGAATGTGGTTTAGCGTTGTCTACATGTATACTCTTATCGACAACGATATTCGTCATCACAGTGGTCAAAATATTGTGGACTCACGAGGCGCAGCCGAGTGAGTCCACAACAAATTTTGACCCCTGTGATGATGAATATATGTGCCTATACGGGGAGGCTCTGCATGAAAGGGGTACCTTTTTCACAATTCAGGTATACGAAAGGGTAGGGATTTCACGAGTCCAAGTATATGAAAGGGTAGGAAAATCTGCCATTGAGGTATTTACAGTACCGCTCAAAAGTAAGTTACCACCCTCGCGCGCGACGCGAATCGCGTCGCACGCTACGCGATTCGCGTAGCGTGCGATGTCCTGGAAACTGTAAGTATAATTATTGACTTGAAGCTCTCTCACCATTTAACATGCCATTGTAAAGCAACAATAGTCGATTTCAATAGTCAATTTCCAGTGTTCATGCCATTTAACATGCCATTGTAAAGCAACAATAGTCGATTTCAATAGTCAATTTCCAGTGTTCGCAAAAGCCCGCTAAGAAGAAATGAATATGCGTAATCGATCAATCATCGCCGGAGAAGGGCAGCGTGTGCTTTGCTTCCAAATTCCGTGTCAAACTGTTTTCTCCTCGAAACTTTGATAGACTGAGATTGACATATTAATAACTTTAAAAAACCTACATACACAATATGATGTACATGAACATGCTTTTCAGTCTTTTGAAGTGGAGACATTCCGAGGAATTCTACCGTTGTCGCGCCGCATTCAATTCGCTTTATTGGACACGAGCTTCTTCTTACACTGTACATCAAACTGCCAATTTTTCGGCTCGTGCATGAGCCATGACTGATGCTTGATACTTTTTGAACATAGTTTTCTATTCATCTGATTCTTGACAACTAGCCATTAAAAAAATTGAAAATGTTGGCGAGTTGGCACGGAGTTTCAAGCGGCAAATTAAAAAACAGATTGAGCCGTAGATAAGAAGACCGGCGTAATTAAGCGGAACACGTGTGAGGCTTCCGAACTACTGTACTTACTCTTCGGCAAATCTTTTTTCCACGGACAAATTCTACTGGATTAAAATCTGCACAAATTTACAAAGATATGGCCAGGAAAAATGTGTTCCGGTCTTTCGAAGTAGAAAATATACGTTTGAGCACCGGCGTGTCGAATAAACAAAACATTTCACATACAACTACCCAAACTTATGCGTCTTCACCGTTGCCAGAATGAACTTCAGATTTCTACATGATAAAATTTTTCGTGCACAAAGAAGGAAATGAAATAAACTCCGTTCTGTTTCGGGTTCTATTCCTTGGCTTCTCATGAATTTTTCGGTCATATTGAGTGGAAGGTTTCAAATTACACAGATAGTAGTTTTGCAGTTTTATGCAAATTTGCGATCCGAAAGAAAATGCATATGCAGTAACCCAGCTGGTCATTAGTCATTTACTTGTGCCGAACTAGCTCTTGATTATGTCCTCAACGAATTTAGAAAACAAGACCATTTAAACGTATCGACGACAGAACCGATAAAAATTCAACTAAATTCAGCGGTAGCGGGAGTAACAAATTACGCTTATCATTCGCAATTGATCATTCGTCAGTTTGTTTACAACTTTTCGATTTGTAATGAACTCAATGATGCTATATTTATTTGCACAGAAGTGAACTACACGTATGAACGACTCAAATTCGACAGAACAATAGCTGCATTTGGAAAGTGTTACGTGAATTTAATTGATGTCACGTTGCAAAATCACCCAAAATTTATGCCCAAAATTTCCGCTTTAGTGACTCTCGCGCGATGCGAATCGCGCAGTGCACGACGCGATTCGCGTAGCGCAGGAAACGCGACGCGACTGGTAACTTACTTTTGAGCGGTACTGTAAAAGGGCCTTTCTTTAAAATATTTTTAACACACATACCTTATGACTGTTCTGTCTTAATTTATTGAACGCTACATGATTTCAAATGACAAGAAGACTTCCTGTGTTAGGTATACGAAAAGGGTACCATTTGTCAATGGAATGTATATGAAAGGGGTACCTTTTCTGTCAAAAATGGTATATAAAAGGGTAAGGGGTTGTACCTTGGGCGGAGCCTCCCCGTTTAAAAATTTTTTAGTACCCCCCCCCCCCCCCCACAGGTGGTCAGCCCATTACCCACCCGCCTCATGTCCCATAGATTTGTACATGTATGCCAGACCAAAACACCACGAGCTGTGTTCCTTGCATGTACACTTAGTGATCAGCGAATGCATTCTATTATGCCCCCTTCAAGTCTTGCATGTGGCGGTGAAGGAGACAAAGCTAACTTTTTAGCATCACTGCCCCATGACAAAGGTTGCATTCCTTTTATCCAATCCAGTTTCAGAACTAGCAAATCCAGATTGTTTCAATTTTCGTTTTAGCTGGAACGAAAATCTAAAAAGAGATTAAGCAACAATGTCACAGGGCCTGGGCACCACTATTTATTTTTTTCAAAACAAAGCTGATATAATCCACACCCAAACTCAAATGAAATGAAAATCTGAAACCAGTTTCAGTTACCAATCCAAACAATCCACGTTCGGAGGTGGATTGTTTAGATTGCAATCTAAGATTGGTTTCACCGTAAATGGAATGGGAAATCTAATTTTTGATTGCAAAATCCGGTTTTAGATTGGTTAAAAGGAATGCTACAATAATCATCTGACCTGAGGTAGATGCTGAGTACACAGCTGTCATGATCAAACTAACCATCTATTCTAATACCTCAGTTTGTGTACTTCGACCTTCCACTAAGCAGTCCAAGGCAGTTCAGTTAAGCAGATACTTGAAGAAAATACACAATTTCAGTTTGAACTTGGGAGTTTGCCAGATTAATGCTTACCGCCCTGTTCTTTCTGACAATCCTCTCCACAAAGGGTCTGTACGGACTTTCCTCTCAATAAGCTTTTTCCATAACATTCCATCTGAAATTACTCTATACCATTCCTTGCAAACTCTCTCTGCAGCACACAGGGACTCAGCATCCAAAAAGGACAAGATGTTCTCAGCTATATGGTCCAAACCTTTAGCTGTTAGGAAGTACAACATTCCATAAGACAGTCATAACCAATCAATAACCAGCAAACACATGTATAATAACATTAATTCTACCTTTCAATATTCTATGCCAAATACTGTGATTGTTACAGTTCATTACATCACATTAGAATACACTAACTGCATATGCTCTAACGGAATTCAGCATGCATTACATTTTTTATTCACATTTGGCTGGAGATTATAAAGAATGCAAGTCACAGATGTTGTTTATGCCATGTTGTCATTCATGCACTTCAAGCGCATATGTTCACAATCCTTCAGATGTCAACATTTAAATTGCTTTTTTCGCTATATTGTTCATACTTTAAACTAACATGATGGTGTTCCTACATTCTCTAAGTTTGCACTTTTAACATTGGTTGGTTACATCCAAGCATGCATATGCAATGACCATAGTTTGGTACCAAACATGTTTCAGGGCTTGTTATGCAAGCTGTACTGTATATGGCTTGTCTGAAAAAGTCATTTGTAGCTACACCTAACTTTGAATAAAACTACAGTGAGCAATACCTAATGCAAGCTTTTCCAGCACTCAAATGAACTAAAATAATAATATTATTGTTATTTCTAGTTGACAGCACTGCGTAGCTATGGGTGGTAAAGTTTGCCAAATTTTCATTGGAACATTGAACAAATGCCAAAAACTCTCAAGGTTGATAGCTGTGGGTCACACTTCCAGTGAAATGGCGAGGTTAAGGAGCAGCCAATGGTTACAATCATGCATTTTTAGCTTATGTGGACAGTGGATTGCATTCTAACCAACACATAAGTGGTAGAAGTCCCTGATTATTAATTAAATTATCTTGACAAGGTTGGTGCCTGTCTCATTCTGAACTTCAACGGGGTCAGCTGGAAGGAAATTCATTTTAGATCATGTGAAAGAGACATCAGTCTAGTTCTTGAGTTTTGTAGACAAAACATCTAATTCCTAACAGGTGAATTTTATTTTAAACTGTGCCACTGCTTTTGTTTATATACAACCTTCGATCTTGGATCTGAGAAACTGTCCAGGGGTAAACGTGAGCCGAGGAAAAATGAATTTGATTTTAAGTCAGGGTTTCGACAGAACAGTGTTGTGTAATGCAAAACTTCCTAAAGCCGAATATACAGTGAAGCTAGCTTAAAAAATGGGGTGAATTCCGGTAGGCTTTTGTACATTATGCATTTGTTTAATTCCATTTTTTCTGCTAAAACACTCAAGTTACACAAAAAGATACTACTAATTAAAAGGGCTTGGATAATGGAAATGTTCCAAACAGCTTTTTACCTCTAACAACAATGTCTTAGTACAGTGAATCTCCATTCAGGCTGAATAGATTTTGGGTTGGGCAGTTAATTGTTAACTGCCCAACCCAAAATCTATTCTCCAAGCCAAGATAAAAATGGTGTTTTTTGAGTTGGTTAATTATTAACCACCTCAAAAAACACCATTTTTATCTTGGCTTGGAGACTACAATATTTCAAGCAAGTAAATTGTATAAAATCATGACTTAACAAAACTCTTCATGATATTGTGAGTTGGATTCCCAAATGACCTTTATTTACCATCGGCATAACAAGGTTAAGAAACCTAACTTGCAGAAGGTGATCCAGTTAGCTATATTTACAAGCACAGCTGAGGAGTTGAAGTCGGGATTGCCGAGAAACGACTGCAGAGCGGGGCTTAAACTCAGGGCCTCCTGATTGCAAGTCCAGTGCTCTAACTGCTCGGCCACGCTGCTTCTTCCTGGCAGATTGTTATATGTGCCATAAGCGGTCCAAAATAAAGTGCAATGGGTATTTCAGAAACTTGCACAACTTGTTACAATTACTGTATATACAGCACTGCTTTGAAAGCTATCGTCACTTCGTCACTTGCAAAACTATGTTGAAGGGTTTGGTGGAAAACTATGCTACAGTACCGCTCAAGAGTAAGTTACCAGTCGCTTTGCATTGCATGCTATGCGATTAGCGTTGCGCGAGAGTCACTAAAGCAGAAATTTTTGGCATAAATTTTGGATGATTTTGCAACGTGACATCAATTAAATTCGCATAACACTTTCCAAATGCAGCTATTGTTCTGCCGAATTTGAGTCGTTCACACGTGTAGTTCACTTCTGTGCAAATTAATATAGCATCATTGAGTTCATTACAAACCGAAAACTTGTAAACAAACCGACGAATGATAAGCATAATTCGTTTGTCCCGCTAACGCTGAATTTTGTTGAATTTTTATCGGTTCTGTTGTCGATACGTTTAAATGGTCGTGTTTTCTAAATTCGTTGAGGACATAATCAAGAGCTAGTTCAGCACAAGCAAATGGCTAATGATTGGCCGGGTTACTACACATGCATTTTGCTTTCGGATCACAAATTTGCATAAAACCGCAAAAACTGCTGTCTGTGTAATTTGAAACCTTCCACTCAACATGGTAATGGTAATGGTAATGGATTTATATACCGCACATATCACATAGTTTCATGGCAGTTTACAATTCTTCTCTAGGGTGAGATCGGACGTCAGCCTGTAAAGGCACCTCTGGCAGCCGCTATCAGTCCATTTTTGATCTCACCCACCCACCCAACCCACATATGAATGTCAAGACAGATGAAAGGTAGACCACCACACCGGAACTACGTCCCCTACTATTTTCAAACAGTGTGTGGGTTCTTTAATGTCCCACTTATTATTAGGAACAAGTGTTGTGAGACGGGACCTACGGTTTATCGTCCTTATCCGAGAAGACTAGAAAGTCTAACCGTTTGCAGATGTAATTACAAAGGCAGCACTTTCTCCTCAATTATTTAAAGACCCTGAGTGTTGGTCCGGCCGAGGTTTGAACCTGTGACCTCCCGCACAGTAGTCCGGTGCTCTACCACTGAGCTAACCGGGCGGCGGTTAACATGACCGAAAAATTCATGAGAAGCCAAGGAATAGAACCCAAAACAGAATGGAGTTTACTTTATTTCCTTCTTTGTGCACGAAAAATTTATCAATGAAGAAATCTGAAGTTCATTCTGGCAACGTTGAAGATGCATAAGTTTGGGTAGTTGTATGTGAAATGTTTTGTTTATTCCACACACTGGTGCTCAGTTGTATATTTTCTACTTCGAAAGACCGGAACACATTTTCCTGGCCATGTCTTTCTAAACTTGTGCAGATTTTAATCCAGTAGAGTTTGTCCGTGGAAAAAAGATTTGCCGAAGAGTAGTTCGGAAGACTCGCATGTGCTCCGCTTAATTACACTAGTCGAAGTTGAATGAGCTTATCTTCAGCTCGATCTGTTTTTAATTTGCCTCTTCAAATTAAACTCCGTGTCAACTCGCCAACATTTTCAATTTTTTAAGAGCTAGTTGTCAAGAATCAGATGAATAGAAAGCTAACAAAAAGTATCAAGCATCAGTCATATGGACGAGCCGAAAAATTGGTGGTTTGACATACAGTGTAGGAAGAAGCTCGTGTCCAAGGGAAGCAAATTGAATGCGACGCTCACGACGGTAGAATTCCTCGGAATGTCTCCACTTCGAACAGCATGTTCATGTACATCATATTGTGTATGTAGGCTTTTTAAAGTCATTAATATGTCAATCTCAGTCTATCAAAGTTTTGAGGAGAAAACAGTTTGACATGAAATTTGGAAGCGCAGCACACGCTGCCCTTCTCCGGCGATGATTGATCGATTACGCATATTCATTTCTTCTTAGCGGGCTTTTGTGAACACTGGAAATTGACTATTGAAATCGACTATTGTTGCTTTACAATGGGCATATTAAATGGTGAGAGAGCTTCAAGTCAATATACTTACAGTTTCCAGGACATCGAGCGTTACACAAATAGCATAGCGCGCGACGCGATTCGCGTAGCACGCGACAAGAATCGCGTAGCGTGCAACATGATTTGCGTTGTGTGCAAGGGTGGTAACTTACTTTTGAGCGGTACTGTAAGTGGGTTTTTGGGTGTTTTTTTTATTTTGCTCTGAAACTGCTGGTTTTTCACATATACAGGCTAGTTTTTGTGGTAAACATTGCTCTGTATTTTTTTATGCTGCTTTGCATTTAGTCTTCGAGAAAACATGGGCCAAAAAACGTGTTAACCCAAAAATCCACTTTTCCACAAACCCTTCAATTATACTAATCTTATCAACCCTCTATGATGGCCAGTCATATTCCAAGTGGTTATGGTGTGCCTTTAATGGGGGTTAATGTCTACGTCACAAGTGGAGATTGGGTGCTCAGGGACCTGGGGGCTGGTACCGCCGACCCAAACCCAGGTTGGTAGAACACCCCATAAGCCTGCCGTACCCGCAACCCAGCCACGAGACCACACCAAGCCCCACACCAAGCACCTGTCACACTGAACTAGGAGAGCACAGAGCAAGCAAAAACTACAAGCATGTATAAAATATAACAGAACCACCGCTGACCACTGGACTGCCTGAAGACGTCAGACATAAGCCAGAAAGGCTACTAGCAAATGCTAATGCCACGCCATGCCAATAACTGAGCAAAAAACTTGCTCCTAGTCATCAACTAGGTTAAATAAAATTATTGCATTTAACCCCATTTAAAACCAAGCTTCGGGACCGAGAAAAAGTGTCCTGTCCTCTAATTAGAGGTAATGGATACAAAGATTCTATACCCTGAATGGAACTGTCCCCTGAAGAGAGGTGTCCCAAAGGAGAGTTTTCATTGCATATCAATAAAGTTTATTCATACAGTATCACTCAATTCATTCTTCTTAAAGGCTGAGCAATTGCCTGCCCTAGAAAGTTATTTTATGATGTCCTGACAGATCACAGATGTTTTACTGTAGTCTTCCACCAAAGCTGTGCATGCAAGTAACTGAAAGCATTTTGCAGGAGTGAAAATGAAAAACATGTTTTTGGATACAGCTAATGATCATTCGCATATTTGTTTCCTCTAGAACAAAATCAATTTTCAGGCAAAACATCACTAAAAAAGGCCTCGATGATGCTTAATGCTTCTGCCTCACTAAAATGCTAGAAAGAAATGCTAGTTAAGTGTTCAAAAGTACAATTTCCATCAATGGAAAGTGAAAAATTACTTGTTGGTCACATCACCATGTTGACTTGTATATAGAGGGTATGCAAACAGTCTCCAGAGATTCAAATGACAATGGGTTGGCAGCCATGTTGGTAGACAATAACAAAAGAAACTAACAAGAAATATTTTTTTCTTATTACACCAACATGGTGGCGATGATGTAACGTGCATACGCCCAATAATAGATAACCCACAGACTTTCAGACTTCAAATCTCTTGGCAACCACACCTCATTTTTTTATTATTATTATTATTTTTAATATATATGCCCAGAAATTACACTCGAAGTTTTTGACTTTTTCCATGTGGTTTAAGGCTTCTTCCAAAGATTCCTCAAGGTGGCTTAATTGAGTCAATCATGACAAGTTTTTGTTTACTTTTCAAATATTTCAGAAGATCTCACTGGTTATTTGAAAACTCTCACTACTATAGATGAAAAAACTTTCAACTAACTTATAAATTTGACATCAAAGGAGGTAACCAATTGACATTTTTTATTATATTTTCTGTTTTCAAAATATCCCTTTTCTCAGGTAAGGAGATTATCCTGTAATGAAGATATTGTTTGAACCTGAATTCAGTAAGCAAGCTGCAAAGGTAGAATTAGTCAAAGACAGTAGGATGCAATGTATTTTTAAGAGAAAAAAATACAATTTGTAGTTCATTTACAGGTGGTAATCTTTGCAATGTGTACGTTAATTTTCTAGTTGAAATTACCACATAAAATCACTCCTTCAAGAAAATAAAAGTGGTACACATAGATCAACAAGTCTCGATTAAGTTCGCTTTATCAAGCTCACTCCAAATTTGTAAATTTAATTGTACACGGCACAAGACAAGTGATTTCTTCTACTAAAATAGTTCAGCTTAGATTTGCTATTTCTCCGATGAATTAATTTAAAAAGCGTGTATGTAAACAACCCCGGGGCCCTCCACTTACAAAAATGACTTGCATATAAACTGCTGAACGTTGCGAAGGCGCCTAATCTACAAACTAGAAGATGGAAGCAAGATAACGATATTGGCTATTCACAAGCTAAGGACAGCTTTGTTGGAAATCGAGAAGCAGTTTTCAGCTGAAGAAATGATTAAAAACTAAACGGTTCGAATGTCCTCGAAATCAACACATCAGGCTATTTAAACTAAGGCAATTGTTGAGCGGAACAATACAACGGCACCACAACACAAGAATATCGATCAACATTATGTTCTAAACGTTTTGCGATCGCGCTCAGGAAAAGAAGAAAACAGCTTCAAACAGGTCTCTTTTCACGCGATGTACATGAGAGTACATACCAGCACTTGCCGAAAAGAGAAGAGTAAATATGATTAAGCTCACAAGGGACGTTATGAACTTACCAGGTAAAGCGGTTATAAAATCTCGTTGCAACATGGGCTTGAGATAGGAGTTAATGTGTCCATGTTGGTAATGGCACATTTTCGAGAGAAGAAATTCCACGAATTCGACTTGTTGGGTTTCGGACCATTTCTCGAAATGCTTAACACAAGCCTGCCTCTGCTCGATGTAAAGTTCTCGACTTCTTTCGCTTTCCTTCTCGCTTTCTTTCTCATCGTCGCCATCGATAACCATAACCTAAACACGCAAACAGAAAGAATTGTTTTCGTTAAATGTTTGATACCATCCGCGGGTTTTAAGAGCAATATGAAGCAAGGATTACTTAATTCTATTCTTACACTATCTTCTTCGAAACCGTAATCGATCATTTCGTCCTCCATAGTCCTAAAATACCGAAGTGTTTTGGAAGTCAAAAAAATTCTCTCTTCCTTCTGTTTGATAGCTCCGAACCATCATCGTGACATCACGAAAAATCGCATTACGCATGAGCAGTAACGTTATGTAACTCATTTCCAGATTTCTTGACAACGTGCTCGGCCGGAAGTATACACCTAAACGGAAATAAATGGAACACTGAATGAAATCTTTATTTTTCACAACGGAGATAAAACAGATTTGTTTTTTCTTCCTTTTGCACGTTGGACGGAAATGATCTAGGGAGAATGCTGAGTTTGAAGCCGAATACAGCACGCTTAGCCACTACGGTTATTGCAATTGGTTCATTGGTTCATTTATTTCACACTATTAAAACAATATTAAAACATATAGAGATGCAAAACGTGGTCGAAAAAATATAGACACAAGATAAAACAATGCTAGACTTTAATCTAAGTTTACCTGGAGACCCCAATGTGCGCTGATTCTTATCTAGGTGGTGAGGTTTGCGTGATTCAATTATCCTAAAAGCTTTACCAGCTGGGGCTTTTGCCCCCAGCAGGTTCAATCGATCAGGTTTTAGGTTTGGGGCCAGAAATGCACAGCATCTGGCCTCCAAGACTTGGGTTCAATAATTTCATTTCAATGAAATAAACAGATGGGAGACTCTCTACTCCGTAGGGCAATTCCGGAACAAGGCTGCCCCTCTTGTTGCTTTCCGACGTTCTAACAATCTTAACGATCTATTGGTCAGTGCTAAACTACGTAAACCTGCTAAAAATAATCAACCCCTTGGTGCCTTTCGCTGTGGCCACAACTGTTTAACATGCAACTACATAACTGATGGACTTACAACCTATACTTTTCATTCCACCGGCGAAACTAGATTTATCAAACATCACATTGACTCATTGACTGTAATTCCAAAAACGTCATATACATGGTACAATGCAATCACTGTCACAAACAATACATAGGCGAAACTAAACGACGACTAAAGGACCGTTTCAACGAACATCGTAGAACAGTTGACAAACAAACCAACAGCTCTAAACCCACTGCAGTATAAGAACATTTTCTCTCTAACGGTCACAGCGCTTCTGACATGCTACTAATTCCACTAGATCTGTCCAAATCTGATCGTGACGGTGTACGAAGAGCCAGAGAAGCATATCTAATTGATAGAGGTCAAACTCTTGAACCGTTAGGAATTAACAGAAAAGAAGAAATATAATACCTTTCTTTTTGTTTTCATGTTACGTTTTTTTCAAATTTTCAAACTGTAACGTTTTTTTATTTTACGTTGTATTGTTTACCTTTATTATAATATCATGTTACATCTACAATTTTTTTTAAATTGTAACGTCGTTTCATCTTAGGGTCATAATATGTAACACCCTGATGAAGGAAGTGCCTCCCGAAATATTGGTTATATTCCTAGCCGTGTAACCAGCCTTGTTTGTTTTTTACCGTTTTTTAATTCTATTAGCATACAATTTTCCCATCACTGAGATCAGTGGGAGTCAAAAAGGAGTTAATTTTGTTGTGATGGATCTCACGCAGCCAGGAGCAATACATTCAACCCACTTAATCGTAGCCGGTATAGATCAGAAGCGAATCTGGTACAGCCAAAATATTTCTTCATAAAGTATTCAGACCAAAATCAAGAAAAGCAAGAAAAATAATATAATATATGTATCCGCCGGCGTGAAAATGATATCAAAATCTTCCACATTTTAGATAATTACCCCCCCCCCACAACTTCCCTCCCCCCCCCCCAAAGAAAAAAACAATGGTAGAAACCCTTGTCACTTGCCTTCATTACCGCAGCAAAACGCTGATAATAGACATTTTTTCAATAGCTTGTAGGTTTTGTTTTCCCAATGTAGGTCATGTGATGTTACCCTGGTGAACTGTTTCTTTGAAATTTCGCCTCATTCACGTGCATATGTACGTATAATTTATGAATAGACAAAAGTCAAATCCCCTGGGAAGATCACATGGTCTACATTAGGAAAAAAAAGTCCACAATAGGCTTTTGTACATTATGCTTTTGTTTCCCCACTAAAATGCTCCACCTTATGCTCCAATTTTCCCACTAAAATGCTCGATCTTCCCAAAAAAGGCACTTAAATGCTCGAATAATGCTCATTATACGAACGGTTTTTTAAAATTAAGTTCAAAGTCCATAAATACAGCCAAAAAAACATAATCCTCAAAATCATCTATGAATTTTGAGTTTTAGTCTTCATTTTCTCTAAAAAAGAAAAATTCCTTTTTTAGTTTATCGGAAAAAAATTAATTTTCCGGGAAAATGCCACTAAAATGCTCGAATAATGCTCAATGCTTTTGCCTCACTAAAATGCTCGAAAACATGCTAGCATAATGTACAAAAGCCTAATCTACAAGCTAAGAAGGTGTATTTTGAGCTTCTGATAATTATGATAATCATGCGCTCGTCACTGTCACACGTTTATAGAAGTTCTATCGGATCTAGCAGAACACGACCGCGCTAAACTCATTGGTCCTCACTGACTCCTATTCTATGAGCACCTGATCATGGCAACTATGGGTCTGACTGAGGAACAAAAATCAAAGGTAATAGTAAAAGTGGCAACTAGAAAGTCAACTGAAGAGAATCTTCTTAAACAATAACTTAGTTAAAAGCTAATAGGCGAAACAGAAGACTTGCCCAAATTTCCCCCCAAAATGGTATAATTTATTGGCGTACAATGAGGAGGTCAATGAGTTTACTTATAAAGTAGCATATTTACTTAACACCGTTTGTCATTGTCTCGTAGGGCCAAGGCTTTGGCTAATTGAATGTTTTAAAAGCAGCGGTGCAAATGGCTGATTTGCATAAATGATATCTATGGATGTGGAAATGGTCGATCAATTAGAACGTAATTTTTGGTTTAAACAGACGGGAACTCTGGGACGGGAACACGAAGAACTTGTTACTATCACTGTAGTAAGGTATCGGAGATTTTAACTATCAGGAAATTTTACCAGTTTGATAAAAACAACCGCATTGGTGAAATCATGTATCGGCGGTGAAAACAAGACCTTTGCGTGACCTCTAGAGTGACACAATGTATTCAAGAGCAGATCCTTCTAATCTTCTGAGTTCTTTCTTTTCTCGTATGATTAAGCTCAATTTCATTTATAGGTCACATTTCATGTTTCATACACCTTTCATACCCTTGACCTAAACTCAAGTCTAGTACTTGCTGTTTGTTTGTTTAGCATGGGTGGCATATGAAAGATTTCTGAATACACAGCAAAGCGCTGTTTTGAAAACAGTCAAGTTTCCCAATCATATTCTTCTGAAAACTGAAAACAATTCTGGCTTTTCAGAAGCAAGACGTACTCGATACAACACATTTGGCTCTGGTACAGTTAATACCTGCTCTTAAATTTTTAGTACGAGAGAGACGGCTATGTGGTAATAAAGGATGTCTTTGATGCCACTGAACTAAAGCAGATTTCTAAAGCCGCAGATGAGATGGCTCAAAGGTGGGTAATGTCACGCATGCAAGTACCAAGCGTCTGTATGACACAGAATCGCGTACAAGGATAGGCTCGATTACCAGCCGCTGTTTCGGGAAGGGAAATGAGCCTGTGCTCATCCCCCGAAAGTAACACTCCGGACCCGAGTGAGCGGTGGAAATCGAGCCAGTACAAGGCCAAGTGCACGCGTGTGTCCGGGAAGGTGCGGGGGAAGAGGGGAAAAGGAAGCAGGAAATAGACGCAATCATAATATCGTAGGGCAGGAGATACATCTGCTCGTTATTGCTCTAACGGCTTCAATGCCCGTTCAGGCTGACTTCACGCTACGGTTACCGCCCTGCTAACAAGGCTCGAAGAACTGGGTGTTTGCCGCTCAGTATAGACAGCAACTGTTCCCGACGAAAGTGCCCAGGAAATAAGCTGCGATCAGGCGTTCTCTATTTCGTACAAACTGAAGCCGCTGAAAAAGAGAACGCCTGATCACAGGTTAGATCAATTGTAGGCCTCTTATGTGAGGGACTGTAGAATCAAGATCGCAGGAAACACTGCTAAATAATTCACGAACAAGCAGCACAGCATGAACAGAGAACACTAACTGACTGAGGAGACCTGGAGAGCGCTCTTTTGAGTACTCGCATTTAAGGATCACAGAACTTGTGCGTAAATAGTTTTTAGTCAGTTCATGCTTTTTATGTTTTGTTCACTTAACTTTTTTCAACCTCGTTCCCAGTGTCTCTCTTCTTCCCGTCCCTCGCTCCAGGGCGCTCCAGGGGACGGGCAAAAGAGAGACCCTGGGAACGAGGCTGTTGACTTTGAGGGGGGTTAATAGGTTCGCGGATCGGCGGATTTGGCTAAAAAAAACGACTCGGATTTCGGATTTAGAGGATACTTTTTGCGGATTGGCGGATTTTGAACGCTCAGCGGATCACGGATTTCTTCAATATTTCAGCGTGGATTATGGATTTTGTTTGTTCTGCAGTGCGGATCGCGGAACTTAACTTGGCGGTCTGTTTCAATTTTTTTCTGCCTGACCTTAGTAGTAGACTAGATTAAGCAAAGGACACAATTTTCTGAAAAACGAAATTCACCTTTGAACATAAAACAACCCAATTTGCCCATAAGATGCCAAATCGAGTACCATTGACTACCACACCGGCCAAAACCGGCCGCACAGAACCACGTCCCTTGTACCGCTTGTGACGTCATCATATTTAATGCTCATGGACAACTTTTACATGTAGCATGTGTAGGGGGGACAGATCTTTCAAACCACACCCAAATTATCACCATTCCGTCAAACAGGTCGGAGAAAACGCGAAAAAAAGCCTCGTGACGTTGAGCCGAAAATTTGAATGAAAATCTTGTTCCACTACCCACCTGCACTTCGTTCCATCTAATCCTATGATCCTAAACGTTTTCCACAAACCTTTTCCCACCGAAAGAAAATGCCCAGCAAGAGACAAGACAAGAGACAAAACAAATCCAAAGGTAGAAGGAGAGGGGGCAGTGAAACTTTCAACCCTGTGCATGACCAAACTTGGAAAGCTAATATCTTCAGGGACAGAAGGGCGCGAGGAGGTCCACCAGCAAAGTGGTCAGTTTTGGTTCTTTTTGGTTTGATTCTGGCCAGAAAATGGCTCGACGAGCTTCAAAAGGTGTTTTTCGGCAAAATGCTTGGTAGTTAAAGGGCTAACACATCTTTGACCTACAATGTAATAGGACTCCAGAAAACTCTAGGACCCCAGGATCTCGGCTTCTGGCCAGACAAAAAGCCATTGTCTTCACCAGACCACCACGTGTACCATAGGCACGGTCAACATGGAGGGTCAGGTCATTGAGACAAAGAACATCGATTGCGTCGCATTTTTTTTTTTTTTTTACCGAGAAGGTGCCAAAGGCGACGACTTCCTTCATAAAAACAACTTTCGGTGCTGCGTCGATTCCAGCAATTGGAAAAGCGTTACATAAGGGGTAGTGAAACTACGCGAGCATGTGAGGTTAAAACGGATTGCTATGTTTTAGACTACGAGACTTCTGTTGTCTTGAGATTAGATTTCTTTAATGATTACAAAACAGTGGTCATGGTGGGGATTAAACCTTAGATTTCTCTACACTCTTTTAAAGGGAACCTCCACTCTTACAACAAATTGACGCTAAATTGTAGGTAATAATTACTAGATTTCAAATTTTGTTTTAAAACGTGGATACAACTTTTAAGCGTTCAAAAAATTGGATATCATCATCGCCCATTTTCGCTGTTAAGTTTCATTCATTTTGGATTTGATGACGCAAGATGGTTGCCCTATTGTTTAACAAACAGGATTTTGCAAATGAAGCAGAGAATCCCTTGTGTGCCCAGGGGGGTGGGGTGTGCGGCCCGCTTCCTGAAACCCTTACCCTATTTCAGACCAAAATCTACGATTTTCCCTACCCTATTTCAGACATGACCAAAAATTCGATACCCTATTTCAGACCTATTTCACGTACACGGTTGGCGTAAACACAATTAAAAGACAAAAAATAAGGGCTTTTGTGGACGGTCTTATCACCTAATTATGAAGAAGTAGCTTCTTCGAAAAAACATATCCAATTCAAGACTAGAGTGCACAAACCCTACCCTATTTCAGACCAAAATGATCAAAATCGATACCCTATTTCACACCAAAACGGCTAAAAAAAAACATACCCTTTGGGGCCGCACATACCTATATGGCCCATATAAGGGAGTACCCCCCCCCCCCGGGTTCAAATGTCAGCAGCAAACATTTTCATCTTAGAGCGATGGGGACGGGCGCAAGCACCAGGATGTCTTTCCTTTCTTTGTTTCACGTCTCGCGCTTGCGTGTAACACTTCCCGACGTGCCTAGTTGGCTTTCTTGTCGCTGCGGATTCGGATTTTTGTAAAAATGTCTGCGGATTGGCGGATTTTGCGAATTATTAGCACGGATCGACGGATTTGCTGACCCCTATTCACTCCCCTCCTATTTTACATCAGTGTTTATCGGAAGCGCTTGTGATAAAACGAATAAAAACGCTTCAGCTAGAAAGCGCATCATCACCGTCATCATTTCTATTACTATAATAATATAATAATGAGGATAACCGTTTTGCAACAACAACTTCCTCAGTTCATTTAAACAAGAGCGCAAAAGAGGTGAAGCTCTTGTTTAAATAATAAGGATAGCGATGGTAACCATAATAACAATGATGATGACGATGACGATAATGAAGAAGTTTTTAGGTAACGTTTTTTCTGTAGATAGATTCTTTTCCTGTTAGAGAAATGTTAAAACAAAATCAAGAGCAAGTAATGACGACCCTTTTTGGAACCAATTCCTTTTCCTTATCACTCAAACAGAGGCGCCACCACAAACAAGTCAGACGAAAGTTTTATAGTTGAGTGGGACAACAAGTCTTCCAAGCGACTGTTGAAACGTGTCCGATTGCCGTCCAAGATTCACCCTGTCTTTCGTGAAATACATCACCACGACAAACTACTGGACATAGTCGCTGAGTTGGTAAGATTAAAAAATCATCGCGAGAAATTTACTGTTGGTCTCCACACCAATCGCGGATCTGTGTCATTATTTCCAGGAAGTCTTTTTTTCTTTTTCTGGAGACATAATCCTTCTGGGGCGAACTCAATACAAGCATTCGTTGTACACTTGTTTATGCGACTTGTGTTTGATGATATATATGTCCAGATGAGTCATCCGCATCTTGTGTCCTCTTGTGCACGTCTTTATACTACACAAACAACAAGACGGAAAACTAGACGTACAGCAGATGCTTGCCTGGAGCTAATCCCACAAGAATTAGGCTTCTTTAGTCTGAAAATAGACTGCTAGCGGAGGAAAAATCCCTCCCAGCTTACTCGCACCCAGTTTAAAGTGCACCTAATACCAAAATATTACAGCGCTTTTCAATTGAGTATCGTAAACCAACCCTAAGCAATTACTCCAGCCAATCACAACAGAATTAAGCAGTGCAATGAGCCAATCAGAATGCGAAGGAATTACATGTAGCCGGCGCAAAGCGCGGGAAAATACGTGCATGCAAATCACAATTGGTTTTGGTTTTGCTTTTCATTGGTTGAAAAAGTGGCGCGAGTTTTGCTGGCCAATCACAGAGCGAAGCAATGCAAAATCAAAGCAAAAACAGAATTACTTTCGACACTCAATTGAAAACCGCTCTAAAACTGAAGAAATAGGCTTTGTTATACCCTTTGCTCTAAATAGGCTAAGATTAAGAGTAACCTCATAGAATTCGTTCCCGTTGTAGCTGTAAGAAGACGAAACGTTTCTTCGTTTTATTTTTCAGATAGGCCCTTCCATCCGTTACATTCAGCATGATTGCTTGTACATGAATGTTTCCGGTTGCAGCAATACCCCAATCAAATGGCATCAGGACTGGGTTTTCTGGCCACATACTAATCGAAGACTTGTGACTGGGTTTCTTTCTATCGACGATTCCGTTCGAGAAAATGGTATGAGAAAGTCACAACTTACACCAGGGTTTACTTTTCCCTTTTCTAACATGATCTCCTTTCTGAATTAACGATTATCGTTAATTCTTAAATTGCTCTGAATTTATGTTTATCGTTAATTAAGAACACTGTTACCCAGGACTTTTCAGATAAGTGCCATGTTATTTGGACTGGATTTGAACCCGGAACTACCGCTAGTAGGAATGGCTTCTTCATTTGAACACCGAAGAACAAGACGACGGGAAATTGTCTAACAAGATATTTGTTAGAGTATTGCATAGAATATCATTGATCTACAGTGATTACGCCTAAGCGCCAATTTTAAGTGGTTATCTTTTTTGTTGAGGTTCGGTGATCGACCTTTTCCATTACTTTCTAAAATTACTTTTAAGCGAGTGATTATATAGGCTTACTACTCATAACTCATAAGGTTTAGAATAAGCGCATGAATGATATTATGTTTAAAACTTGACGGAGTTTTGTTCAACCAGCAACGAGGTGGTCTAGTGTTTAGAAGAGATTGAGAGGATTAGTCAGCGAAGAGTCCTGGGTTCGAGTCCTGTAAATTCAGGACAAGTTTAGAATTGAAAATAATAATCGTAAATTCAGAGAGGAGAACGGGTTGCACTTTTCGCGGGAAATTGTAATTCTAATTCTAACTGAATAATCCGCAAAGGGCATAGACCATCACTGAGGATGTGCAGAAGTGCAGGCACTGTGTTAAAATGTACAACTAGGTGCAAGTGTGTGCAAGTGTCCGGGGTTCAGTGTCACTCAGACATAGTCCATGGCGGCCTTTTTAAAAGCCTCCACTGTTTGTTCTTCAGTAATGTGGTTTGCTAATGAGTCCCAGTCCCTATTTGTGCGCGCTAGAAAACTGTGTTTCTTGTTTGTCTGTTCCTGCACTGACTTCAATAAATTTCTTGGTATGGAATTGTCTGGTACCCTGTCCCTTCTGTAGGATAGAATTTGCTCTGACCCCCGAAATCACCGCTTTAAACATCATTGTAAGTCGTGCCACTTTCCTTCCTTTTTCGAGTGCCATTTCAAATGATTCAAAAGTTTTGTGACAGTACCAGGAGTGGTGCTATATTCATTTTTGACAAAACGTGCCGCTCTTCTCAAGAAGATCCACAGTACTTATCTTAACCCAGTTTAGTTACTTGTTCCCAACTTGTTTTGTTCTCTTTTTGAAGGCTGCTTACAAGTCGTTCCTGGAAGCCACAAAGGCCCGTTTTATAACCATTTCATCGATGATAGGTTTGCTTCAGAGATCAACGATGCGACCTTTGACCCCAATCTTGCTGTCCACGTGGAAGTTCCGTCCGGTGGGGTTTCACTTCTCCATCCTTTCACTGTGCACGGCTCAGCAGCGAACCAATCAAATCTCCCAAGACGTCACTCTGTGTTCTCTTTTGCCGCAACAGACGCTTGGCCTCTTCTTGGAGTTGTGGGAACAGAGGGAGAACTTTGGGGCCCAGTGGACTGGGGTAGATTTTGCTCAACAGTTGTAAGAGGAAAAGCCAGCATGTTTCCCCGGATGGAAGCCCTTCCAGTGTCACTTCCGGTCCCGTTTACAAGCGGAAGCATGAACCCTTTCTACTCGGATCAGAGCAAGTCTATTCACGGAAATCCTAATTACTGAGCAACAAATAAACAGAAAAACAAAGCAAAGCAAAAACAAAGCAAAACAAAAGTAAGGAGTAATATGAACCCTTTTAGGACTGAATGTCTTGACGCAGGTTCCACCGTCCACTTTTCGGAGGGCTAGTTTTTAATGCTATAGTCCAAAATTACGTCTTACAATTTGTCTCAACATTGAAATTGAATACTCCGGGAGGTGATGGCGTTGATTGTTATAAGCATGCAGGAATCTGTTTAAAGGACACAAGAATTAAAAAGCTGTTGCAAAGAAACGCATCCCGAGTGCCTCTGCAAGTAGCTAAGTACTCAAGTGATTAACAACTTGAAAAGCACGTGAGTAACGTAGCCCATAGCATTAATTTATAGTTATTTTTTCCCAGGAATTTTTCAGCCCGCGGCAGAAGATTACAGACGAATATATGGAAAAATTAAAAAAGCCAGAGAACTTTTTCTGGCACGGCTAAATCCCTCAAAATTTTGTCAGTGGAACCCTTTACGTAATACCATTAATTAGCAAGAGAAACAGGCGTTTCACGCATTTTTTTTTTTACAACGGATTTGCATACAAACACTGTAATTTCTGTTATTGTTTGCCTACCAGTCAAGATGGCGTCTTAAACCGTGATAAGGTCTATTGCATTCTTAACCTTTTCAGTAAGGACAGTAAGAGAAACATGATGATGACAGGAGCTCCTGATGATGATGATTTAAAAGGGAGTTTTCAAATTGACCAGCCTGTTCTCACTGGCTCTCGAAATGGGAAATCGACATGATAATGCCACTCAAATGCCATTTTCATTGTCCGTCAGACGTTTTAGACAAAACGTAGAAAGAACATCTGACAGTAAAATAATACAGCTTACTCATAATCATAGCATAAAAGCATCTTCTGATGGGTGGTACCCTCCGTTCTCATTAACACCGAAACGAGGTAATTGTAAACAAATAATCGTAACTATGGCAACTTGCCAGACACAAAAACAAAGATGGCGGTTGGAGATGCAATGGACGAAGCGGTAGAACAGCTAATAAATACAGCTTCTGCGCTTAGAAACACGACTATCGACCTAAGCAAGAAAAGATTAACGCACGTTCCACCAGAGGTGCTAAATCTTCAACACCTGGAGGTAAATTTTACGGCCGTTTTCGCACGTCCATCAGCACTAGTTGTTCTAGTTGTTCGAGCTTTACTTTTTTCTTGCCACTCTTCTTTCAAGAAAAATCAGTCGCTTACCGTTTAATTAACGGCAGTTTTGTTGTTTTTAGTTTTTGTATTTGGAGGGAAATTCTATTTCATCGTTGCCGGAAGAGTTGTTCGACTGCTTACCAAATTTAAGATGGCTCGATCTCAGGAACAACAGCATATCAGAGATTCCACCCATTATTGGAAAGCACAGGTTTGGTGTTTGACCACTCCGTTCATTATTTCCCTTATAAACTTAAAGTTGGATTTCATTAGTTTGGTATCGTTACTAGCTAACAGCTTTGTAGAGCGTATTTTTGCATCCTTCAGCAGAAAATTGAACAATAAAAATTCATAAAAAATATTATTGATAACTTAATTACAGCTGCACTCCTTTCAGGGCGTGAACAATCGATGGAAATCGATGATCGGAAAATCAATCGATTAATTATTGTTAATTGCATCGGTCAATCGATGGCCAATTGATAATTGCACAAAAGTTGTCGCGAACTTCATTGATTGCCAAATATTTGAGTGGCATTCAATACAAATTCAGGTTTCTGCTGGTAATTCTTCAATGTACGTAGAGCGCATGGTATTTTTTTAAACCCCAGTGGTAATGTTTGAGATTATATAAATTAAACAGTGAAAACAGTATAAGACATGAACAAATACACACCTCACTGTCATCCATATGTCTGCTCAAAGGCTCAAAGAGATGAATTATCCAAGTTTACCGTGTGTTATTGCCAAGAGTGATTTACAGAGTAACACAGAGCAAGTTTGGCGGACAAAGCGTGGTTGCAACCTTGTTCCCAGGAATATTACCTGAACACTTAAGCTTTGATTTCATTCTGACAGGTCAATTGTGTGCTGACCAATCACAATAAAGTTCAGTACATAGTAATAGTGTAATGTAGCATATTGCTCGCTGGAGATTGTGGAAATGAGAAAAAAATATATTGTAGAGTAGGAGTAATAGAGATCGTACCATGATAGGAGTCAGTGGGAAATGGTTCCAGATTGAAAAAAAAGCTTACATTGAAAAACAGCAATAATTAGAGAAATTTTACGGATTTCTCTTATGCTTCCATGGTATCTACTCAAAAGACTTTCTTGGTAAGATTATCATTGTTGTTACAAATAAAATGGTACATATAATAGAAAATGTTTACTTTAAATTGAACGTACTCAAATACTTTTGAGCCTCACAGTTTTAGCTATTGTGGGCCACAATAGTTATATCACGCATCAGTAAACTATTTCACGACTTGCCAATTTTTCCGTCTGTTTCGCATAACCTTTGGTTCATTTCTCCTACACACAAATCCTTAGGTGTGTTAATGTACGTATTGTAAATCAGAATGTTTTCCTGTATTGGTAATCAATGACAATCAATGATATTTTTGATCGATTTTCATCAATTATCGATTGGTATTGATAATCTATGACAATCGATAATCACAATAACTTACGGGATTGATTGTTATCGATTATCATCAATTTCATCGATTGTTCATGCCCTGTCCTTTGCTTGTGGACACCTTTGCAGGTGTTGGTTATGAACTTAATGTTTTTAATTTAATGTACGTTTCCATAAGAATTATCAAAATAAGTCAGGTCTTGTCTGTTTAAAATAACACTACTCCTTTATTTTCTGTCAACTATGATCAGTAAACTGTAAAGAGTGCACCATTTAACATACTGAACTGAAAATGGCTTAATAAAAACAAAACGTTTTTTTCTAAATAGTTCTTAATATTTATTGTATTATATTCGTATTTCACTCTTTTTGCAACTGACAATGGGTGATATTTCATCGGAAACATTTTTTGTGAAGTGACTTTTGAGCATATCTGTGTGGTTTGTAAATTAAAGATTTTAATAGAACTTTTTCGTGATGACTTGGATTTCCATGTAAGCGACATTAGTGCAGGCTAACCACCCTTAAGATTTCTTGTTTCATTTTCTTTGGAAAACACTGATATTCAGCAGACTCCTTAGGTACTTAATTATAATTCTTAGAAACAAAACGACTTTCTTTAATCTTTCAGACATGTTTCGATGGTACATCTGTCATCGTCAGTGTGACAGTAAAGATCACTATGTAGCAAACTATTGTGATCTTTACTGTCACACTGACGATGATGGATGTACCGTCGAAACATGTCTGAAAGATTAAAGAAAGTTGTTTTGTTTCTAAGGATTTCAAGACTTTTGCTGTTATCTTGACCTTTTGGTTACTTAATTGTTTTGAAATGTTGGTCTCAACCTTGAATACTGTCCTTTTTTTACAGAAATTTGAAAAATCTATTGCTTGAGGGTAATACAATTGAGTCACTTCCTTTGGAATTAGGTAAGAATGAAATGAACGTTCAAATTTCCATGCCTGGTGTGCATGATGAAATCAGTAAAATGCCTCTAAAATGATGGACCATTTTCAAGATAGATCATGCAATGCCAGTAAATATTTTGCATTTCCTTTGCATTTCCTTGTGTTGGAGCAGTGCAATGGGCAGCTGCTTGAACATGGAAATTAGGAGTGGTATAGTGTTTTCTCTATGGTCTTGGGAATTTAACTACAAGTAAACATCCTTTTCAGAAAATCTGAGGCCATCAAATCTTAGGTAATTGTTCTAAGCAGCTTACAATCTGTAATGAATCAATGCTCTAAGGTTGTGAAACCTATGAAATTTAGGATTGGGTCAGTCACTCAAGTGGTAAGTTAGCTTGGTGAGCTGAGGTGTAATTCATGCTTTAAGTGAAGAACAGTTCTTTTTATTTTCCTTACTGTCATGTGATGGTTCAATGGTAAATTTATCTTTCTTAGGTCTGCTTAAAAGTTTATCTGGACTCAATCTCTCTGGTAATCCATTGGAGTTTCCTCCCTCATGCATAGTGGAAAGAGGCACACAGGTGAATATGTTCAGAAGCTGAAAACTTAACAGTGCGTTTCACAAAACTTTTGACAAACGGTTTCTGAAGTTCGCTACAAACTTGGCAATAATTTACTTCATTACGTAGTTCTGCACAAACCTACACAAAAGAGTGCTCTAAAAAGCATTCATCCGCTAAACATAAATATCTCTATTGATTCGATCAAATCTTAGAGTTGTCAGTCCCTATGCATCCTTTGAAAATGCTTTTCACATTTTACGACATGGTTGCTGGTGGCAACAGATAGAGTCCTGTCTAATAAAACCAAAACCAAAGCTGCAATTACTCCACCTCAATCACAACAGAGACACACAGCACAATTAGCCAATCAGAACTCAAAGCAATTACATGTAATTGGTGCAAAGCATAGGAAAATGTTCACATGCAAGTGGAAGTTGGTTTTGGATTTGCTTCTCGTTGCTTGAAAAAGTTGTGCAAGTTTTGCTGGCCAATCACAGAGTGAAGTAATGTGAAACCAAAATATGCTCAGTTCACTCTAATGTACATGGTTGTATTCTCTTTTTTCACGATCCCACAATGCTTCGCGCCTTGGGGGGTAAGTTAAGTGAGGAAAACCAAAATGGCGGCAAGAGAGGAGGATTTGCCTCTTACCACAAACTTAAAATCGTTCAAAGATGTGTCAAAATTAGGGAAGGTGAAGCTGAAACAAATTTGTAAGAACTTTGGTGTTGACTTAGAGAAAAGTTTTGGAAAAAAAGCGCTTGTCAATGTTGTTTGCAATTCGCTGGGTATCTCAACATCAAGCACTGCATCAAGGACGGACTCGAAATCGATTCTTGTAGACGAGATGCAGGATATCTCCTCTTTGAAGATACCTTCGATTATGGAGCTCCAGAAGCTAAAAGACTGGAAGAAAAGCTTGTTATCCATCCCGCAGCTAATGGATGAGGCTATTGTTAAGGAATTTTTGCTTGGGGCTGGTTATAGCCAAACTGATGTGAGAAAGTACAAGACCCTTCGAGCTTGGCAGCACAAACAGGGAATTCACTCAGTTAAGTAAGCAGTGAGTGTAACATATCTTAGTAGACTCCTCATTTGAATCAGATATGCGGACAAATTAATTGCGAAACTGTGGCCAAAACGACTCTCTAATATTATAACAATGTGGTGATTTATTTTTCAATCAAGGAAACTGAGGCAAACTATTGGTTTTATCTTAAATAATTAACGCTGCAGCACAAGTTTATGTATCTGTTTCAATGTAGAGATTGATTTAGTTTTCTTAAAGGTACTTGTATAAACTATACATTTTTCTTCAGCCAGATTTTAAATCGTTACATACCGGTATATTTTGATCTGATCTTTTAGGGTTTGTTCTTTGCCAAAATATCCTACCATGTGGGCCTTAAGGGGTTGCTGCAATCCATCGTTTTCCACGGACCCAGAGGAAACAAAGATTGTGTATATAGTGCTTGAGAAAGATACCAGCAAGCCTGTTTATGCTTACTGTTCTTGCACTGTCGGGTAAGTAATCA
>JAEMWC010000174.1:515000-545000 GCA_016490735.1 Pachyseris speciosa | reverse complement strand
CCAACACCTTCCAGGTAGTTAAACAAAGCTGTGAAGGTTTCATAGTTGGGGAACCCAGTCCAAAATTGGAATTTCCTGTCATCAAGTCTTACTTGTTCTAGGAGAAGGCATTTTGAACGGAGATTTTCATTTTCCTCTTCAAGTTCTTTTATTCTGCTGTGCACTTCTAGCAGTTCATTGACTATGGATTGTTCCATATTCATTGACTGCACATCTACCTGGCCCTTGCAATAATCATGCTCTTTTAAAGGATGGTCCGCTGGTAAACACTGACCCCACACTTTATGGTTTTCTGGAGTACAAACTTCTGGTTTGGGACGCCCTTTTGCAGTTTCCGCATGCTAAACGAAAACGAAACAACAGAAAGAAAAACCGTTCAGAATGTATTAGACCGATTATTTCACACTAGGAATGTAGAACGGAACGTCCCCTCGTCAAAACACAAAGTACTCCTTACCGGTTTTCGACTTTTCCTTCGGACATGTGGGGGTGTATTTGACACTCTGGTCGTCGCTAAGCTGTTTTTTGTTGACCTTGTAAGCTTTGCTTTCACATGGCTGTGTTTAAAAATGGAAGGATTGTAGGATACACTGTCTATTTCATCAGATTTCTGACCTCCCACGAAATGCACTGAGCAGAGCCGCGTGTTGTCAGTCGGCGAGAAGTTGTTTCTACGAATTCTCTTCAACCAAATCCTTCTTCGGTTAGTATCCTTTGGAATACGATAAAACTGCAAATTTCCTCTTGTTTTTCTACTATTAGAACAACCAGGGGCGCAACAGAAATCATTTTTCCCCATATTCATACGCAGCTCTGTAACACGAAACCACGAAAAACTTCTGTTTACCCCCCAAGGCGCGAAGCATTGTGGGATGCGTGAAAAAAGAGAATAACTATCAATGACTGGCTTTTATATTCAGGAAATACTCAAGTTCCTTAGAGAGCACTATTTACAACAGATTCAAGAGAGAGGAGGAGTGTTAGTGGAAGGTATGCAATTTGTGTTTTCAAAAATTTGTGTTAATGGCTTACAAACTGATGAGTGTGTTTGAAAAAAATTATGGGGCAACTGGGAGTGGACTAAAAACCCAGGGATAGGGGGCTGTGATTCTTCATGCTTGATGTTGGTATGTATAGGGTATGTTATCGTTATTGTTACCTCAGTCACCACTTGCCTGTAAATATTCTAGTGAATAAAATGTGTTAATAGAGCACTGGGCTGCTGAGTGGAGGTCACAGGTTCAAATCCTAGACTGGACCACAACAACAGTCTTAAAATAACTAGTAACATCACGCTGGCTGTGTGCTCAACATCTGCTTCAGTTCAGATGATTGCGCCTTCACCTCCGCAAGTAAAACTGGAAGGGGACGTAAAAGAACTTGCACACTGTTCGTTAAGTGATCTGCCCTCACACACTTCTCTGGGTTGGGTGTAGGCTGGGTGATGGGATGACCACCTGTCACCAAGAGCCTCTGCTGGTCACAGGAACCTCTTGGGAGCCCCTGTGCACCACTTGGCGTGGAAGGAATGATGATGATGAAATAAAATGTGTACGAGACCCCAGTGTGAATGCTTGCCTGCCAGTTAATGTACAGTATAATGATTGATTGAGTGAGTGATTAATTATTATGATTTGACCTGCCTTCAGAACATGATCCAGATTCTTCATCAAGTGAGGAGCTATTGGTTTGTCCACCTCATGAAAGTGAAGTGACTTGTAAGTACCACTGCTAATCCAGTTGTTTATGCTGAATCTCATAAATATTTCGTTTGTGGTTTCAGAGTTACTTACTGAAAGACTCTTCAGTAAAGTTTTTATTTACTGCTAGCAGTTTCTCCATTTTGGACATTTTGTGGGTTGGCAAATTGTCAAAAGGTATTCTGTTGACTGTGTTAAGGCGATAATGTTACACAGCATTAATTTCTTCTTGATACTTGTTGTGGAGGAATGACATCATGAATTTGGCTCTTATTTTGGCCAACTCATACATCAAAGGGTTAATTACACTTAATTGAAGTTTGGGCAAGTGTTATGTTTCATGCCCCCAAACAACTACAGTATCAAGTTGCGTTGCTCATAAGTAGGTTTTGTCTCATCTGCTAATCGCCAGCGCTGCACTGAGTGCTTGCATTTTCTAAGAGCACCCCACCACCTCCCTGCCCTCCTCAACCCATCTTGGGATATTTCTTGCTTTCTGTGTTGTAACAATTACAAATAACGCTGCATAACGCATTCTCCCTGTCCCTGCTCTGCGCATTCCCCCTGTAGCAAAATATGCAGGTTTAAAAGTGGATATCGCTGCAGTTCTTTTACAGCCAAATTCGTTGTATCGTGCTGCGTGTTTTGCAAACTTCGAAGGGATTTTAGCCTTTTCTGTTCCGTAATCATCCAATTGGGGGCGGGGTTATGCAAATAGCCCAATCAGAACGCCTTGCGTTGTGATTTACATAACCCCGCCCCCATTCAGATGAATGGCGGACTAAAAAAACAATTTTTTGGAAAGCGCACAGCGTGATACAGCGAACTGGGCTGTACGTGCCAGCGTTTGTGTCAAATAAATAACATGGCGTTTTCTTAATTGTCAACACTTTGCAAAACATTAGTAGAGGACAGGAAGATACGCAGATATAAAAGTGGATGTCACTCCAGTTTTTCAGCATTGTTTATTTAACGTGTCACTATTACTAAGAACAAAAAAGGCATTTTGTAATCTGGAACAAAGTAACAAACAGTTGAATTCGAGAGGAAAACAGATGTCGAAGTCAAACACTCAGAGTTAACTAAAAAAAACCGATCAAGTACTTCAAATGCCGTTTTGAATTGCTCTGAATGCTGCTATAAAGTGCTAGCAAAACGCAAAAACAAAAATCCCAAGAGATACTGATATCCACTTTTAAATCTGCGTTTCAGGGGAGCAAGACAAAGACGAGCAAGTTGAAAACGAGAGAAATTTTCGAGCAGAAAGATTTAAACTGCCGCCGATTTTCCAAGCGGCCGCGAGACAAAAAAATCGGACAATTGATGAAACAGAGGGTCTGTTAAGAGGACAAAAAGCTCGGACGTTTGAGCAGGAAAAACCGTCCAGGAGTCTTGTTCTTGTGGATGCCGAGCGGGAGCAAAAGTCACCGGTAAGGGCGGTGAAACACGACGTAAAATCACCGAGGAAGGATGTGCCATTTCACAGTGCTGGGACAAGGGAGGGGCGAGTTCAGTTAAAACCACTTGAAAAGGTTCGACGGAAAAGCGATCGGCAAGCGAAAAACGTGGAAGTTAATTTGGACAAAAAGTTGGACTTGGACAAAGATTTATATATTGTGGACACCAATAAGGATTCAAATAAGGATGGTAGAAAATCAGACAGTGAAAAGACGAAACGAAGGGGAAGAACGAAGTCAAAAAGTCCTCAAAAGATGTTGGCCACAGTGGGAAGCTCTTCGAGTACCGACAGCGCTGTTTTATCAACGTTGGTTGGAAAGACTGAGAATGGCAAGGAAAGCAACTCTGGGCACGTTAAATTATCCATTGGTAGTGAAATAAAGAAACCTCAGCATTCCGGCATTGGAGGCATTTACAGCAAAGGGCTAGGACCGTTTACTGTAAGTGAAGGTGACATGGTGGCTATTAAAGTGCCTCAGAAGCTGTACATCAAAGGACAGCCGTGTCTTGGTAAAATAACCACACCGGCAGACCACCAGGGCCTGTTAACTGTGCATTATTACACCGGCAGCTATGAGGGGCGTTGGAGACCCATGATGAGTCGTACCAGTCCCTACCTTAGGAAGGTAGCGACCGCTGATGTGCTTTGCAAGTTCAAGCTGAGTTCGGATGGGAGAATGTCGCCCATCACTCAGCGAAAGTTGAGGACGATTGTTGATGACGAGCGAAATGAGAGTGGTGATGCCACGTGAGGAGAGGAGAATCGAGAATATGTTTCTTCTCAAGAAAGATTCCCCTCAGTGATAAAATGCCTACAAATAAGCTCTAAAATAGTAAGGTGCATTCCAAGAAATCGTCTTCATGCTCATATCTGGACCGAAAAGACTCTGCACACTTTATGTAGAATCATGATAGCGATGTCAGTGTCATACGTTTCTAAACAGTAACAAGCAGTACCGATTTTAAATAACTGAAAATCATTTTGTACGCTACAGATCGTTAATTCAGTATAGGATGTTTCGAACAAGATTCAGTTTATTATTCTTATATATTGATATAGTATATACGTACTAAAACCCCGAACAATTCCGGTCTAGCAATAATGCAAACAAAAAAGATAGAAGTAAACAAATTATGGTACAAAACAGAAAAAAAGGAATTTAGTTTTATCACGCCAAGTTTAAAAACTTTTATAAACCAATTTTATAACCATTTGATATAATAGAGAGGTCTTAACAATTGTATTTTAGTGTTCCTTACTCGGAGCTAAAAGGTTCTTTATTTATCGGTGATTTTAGGAACCAATTTTAAAATCTATTGCTATAAATAAATAGTTTTATTCCCATTGTACATGTAAAAGTCCATTTTCGGGAACAACGCCGTAGATTTCATTCACAGTTATACAGTCAGGTGATGCCTTGCAGTGGATCAAGTCCATTTGTAAAGTTGTCTCTTTATCGTGTGATCCACGCAAAAGTTCGTGTATAATTACAAACTGTTTTCATTTGGCGATAGTTATCATTACTGACAGGCTACTTGTAAAATAAAGAAGATATTAAGAAGAGGCTATTTAGACAAATTCATGAGAAAATATTAGGGTATTTTAGGATGAAAAAGTAGAAACAATATTAGTAATCATATTCTGCAGACATAAAGTTTTGGAAATAGAGAATATGTGACTGTTAGTTGTATATGCATTTTATTCTGTGAATATACCTTTTCGGAAATAAATAACGTGACTATATAAGTATCGAAGTAAATCTTTTGTTAATTCGGAAATAGCAGTCTATTGTTATATTAATGCAAAGTAATATTATCGATGAGCTTGGGAACGAACTGGTACCTTAAACTTAGCGGGGGAGGGCCCGCGGAAATCCAGGCCCAGCAGGGAGGTATCCATGGCAACTCCGCAATCGGGAACCACCCCAGCAGCAGCCACTAACAGGCGTCATCACACTGAAACTGCAGTAGTCCAGTGGAAAGACTTCCCTGACCTAATTCTTACTTCCTAACACAAGTTATACCCCTCGGGAAGGCAGGGTCGGGCTAATGAATCCGCAATGATTCGCAAACAAAAGCATTGATCCGCAACGACTCGTCAGAATGCAAAGCTACACGTGGCCTACCCCTGCAAATTTCAGGGGCGCCCCACAGGTCATGTGCAAAAATGGGCGAGACCACTGGTAGCAGATAAACCCTGCCTAAATTACATTTAGCCACATTTAAAATGACTAACGATGGAGTAGTTATTAATTTTGAACCATATCGATAAATATAGCAAATATATCAACCAGGACTTACGACTTTTGCAAAGCGTGTGAAAGCTCGCGAAGTATAACAGACTATTTCCTTTCACAGTGACATGTTCAGTCAACAAATTTGCGAAAACTTGGAAATAGAGCGATATCACATTTCTGATGAACAGTAGATTTTGCCCATCCAGACTCGTCATCAGGATGAGTTCTAGCTCCCATTGGATTAAGATCCTTTGTGTTTGCTCGCCTTGTGGACGAGGCTGGACGGGCAAATCTATTGTTCACAACAAGCGTGATATTAGTGTATTTATTACGTGAAATTTGTCTCTCGATCAGTTTAGTTGCATGTGAGCCGAGTTTGCATTACACCATGCTTAATTTTTCAAGCATTTCTTTGAAACAGTTCGTTCCTCGTTGACAGTCGGGGACAGTCAAACTTCAAACATTCGATCAGGGACCGCGGAGGCTGGGGCTTTTCAACAGTAAAAAGCAAAAAAATCGAAGTTACTTTTCCTTTTAACGTTTTGCCGAAAAGGATTATTCTTGTTTTAAAACAACACTTTTTTTACGTAAAATCTAAACGACATTCTTGAAGGGCTAAAGACTAGCTATCGAAGCGATTTATCATAGAAAAATCTTAAAATATTTGTTTCAGAGCCAGTTTGGTATTAAGCACACAAATTATGGTCATCGACAGGGCCCGCGCAGCAAGTTTGCAATCGGTGGAGGAGGGGGGGGGGGGGGGGGGACTCACTTCGAACGCGTTCGCGTGGGTTAACTATGGGGTCAGGGGGGCATGCTCCCCCCAAAAAATTATAAATTAAAGTCCTCTGAAATGGCTGAAAATGCATTTAAAACTAACATGGAGTGGTGAAACTTGTTTATTTTCAGCAACTATGTGCTCCACAACTGTGAAGCACGAGTGACGAACTATGTAGGTGGTATATCAAAAGTGCACTTATTAGGAACATACTGACAGGAAAGCCAAACTGATTTTCAATGCTCTATATGTCTTGCCTTTTTTCTGTTTGGACAGATAAAAAGAACTCGACTTCAACCCGTCGAAGAGGAAGTAAATCCGACACAAAAGAACTTCCTGGACCTGTCAACATGCCAGTGACATTCCACTCCCCTCCCTCACGGTCAGATGTAGTACGGCGGGAATACGACAGACAGAGGATGGAGCTGCAGTCAAGCAGCGGAGTGTCAGCGGATACACAAACAAGGGAACCTGGACTGGGAAGATCTGCGCCAAGGCACAAGAAAATCAGTCCCAAATCAGAAACTAGGTGGGGAGGGTTTTTAACTAATTCTTTTCAATTGCAAGATACAAGAATTTTAGTCCTCTTCTTTCTGTCTTTGATTTTACAATAGCAAAGAGGTCGATTAAGAAAGAAAAAGGTCACTCGCTGGCCCCTTTATTTCAGCTATTCGCTAACATACCGCGATAAAGCTTGATAGTAAGTGGTAACTGAAAAGTTACCTTCCTTCAATTAGTGTTAAAAATAAGATTTATCAGACCGCAATTCAACACCTGGCCGATTTGACTGGACTGGTTATTTCTGCCAAGTTGTACCACTTGCTTGCGTTGTTTTAAAACATATTTTTAGAATCCTACAACATTTTGCTTGTCGTGCTCAACAAGTTGGAGGTTTGATTTACAAGGCGCAATTTGTTTCGCAGGCTTGTCGTAAACGTGTCTTTTTGCATACAACGAAGTCGTACCTTCGGCTCTAAGTTGCCCTTTAAAGTGTCTGTTCCCAGAGCCTTGGCAGAGTCTATGCTCCCGAGAAGGAGCGAGGGGCATATACTGAACTTAAAATGTTTTAAAAACACATTAACTACGAGACTGATGTTTCCTTTTTTCTCTTTTTAAGTTCAAGGTCCGCTCGGTTCCAGTACGACGCGAACGCCACTCCAAGATTCCCGGATTATGAGGCTCGGCTGGCTGACCAGCAGCAACTGGCGGTATTGGCTGTGATGAATGAGAAAGAAGCTCTGATATTACAGAAAAGAAAGTGAGTTTCGGTCGTTCAGAAATAGTTTCATCAACTCTACGCCAAAGCAATTACTCTGATAAATCACGGAAGACGGAGGTAACGCAATGAGCCAATCAGGAGTCGAAGCAATTAAAGACACCACATGCAACCGGTCTCAAGAGCACGAAATTAAGTGGGAGCAAGACTAGATTGGTTTTGCTCCTTCTTATTGGTTGAGGAAGTGGCGCGAGGTTTTCCAACCAATCTCAGAGAAGTGACGCAAACCGAAGCAAACGAATTTTACTTTCGAAAATCAAAAGCTCGACTGGGGTCGAGAGTACAGCGTGAGGGATTGTGGGATTGTTTGGGGGTCGCGGTTATTTCTTCGCAATACGCTTCCCCCCAAAACAATCCCATAACCGCTTTCGCGTCCACTCGGTCCCAGTCTTTTCCAAAGTCAGCTATTGAAAACCACTTCAGTGACAAATTGAAATTGCAAATTTCTCCGATAGAGACAAGCAGGTCCTGGATGACTGGAGAGAACAGACCAAACTACTGCGCCAACAAAAACAGCGGCTTGCTGCCATAAAGGGTGTACCGCCAGGTGAGATATTTGAATCTGACTTTCTACTTTGATTTGTTTGGTAGGTTCCTTACGCGACATGTATTTAACTCTGTTCTAGTCAAGTGCTATTCGATAACAAGGTTCAGTGTGTCAAAAGGAGCTTTTTGGTCACTTTGTCAGCTCTCGTTACCAATTCTTTTACGGATCGATACTCCCACAAGTTTTCGTTTGTTTTCTTAAACATGGTATCAAAAAATTTCCCAATTATTTCTCAACAAGTTGTGATCACTTTTTGACATATCAGGTTACCATAGCAACAGTACACCCTCTAAGAAACACCTTTAATTTTGGCTTTATTTGTCTGTAACTCAAAAACGAGTCGGCGACCCCCACCTTTTATTATTGATTTGCAATCAGCTTATCAAGATTCAACTTTCTTCAAAGTTTAAAAAAAATCTGTACTTTGGGTTCAGAGCCACTGTCGATAATTCCGTTTCACTCGCAACGTTTATTGTCTATGTCTGCTGATTATTGTTCGTCCGTTTTTCAGTTGAGGTGAAGGCACCATACGGAACCGAAAAGTCGGCCAAAGAAGAGGAGAAAGTAAGCTGTTTATTTGAGTTTTTACTTGAGACATCATATTCACAAATGTGAATGTACCTGGAAATATAACTTTTTCCTGAGAGCTAAAGTGAGAAAGAACAAGAAAATGGCCAATCACAATTGAAGCAAAACACGAGTCGCAAATTGAAATCACTGCAAAGCGGCGCGGGAAAAGAGTCTGGTGCAGAGTGTCAACTGATTGGTGGAAAAACCTGCATCAATTTTATCGACGAGCTGCTTTTCAAACACTTAGCGCTCAGGAAGCAAAACGAAAGCAAGCTATTAACAGTCAGATTTGAAGACTGTTAAACTTGCAGCTGTCGTTCCTCTATCACTCAAATAAGGTGTCTGTGAGAAACATAACTTTAATGAGATCCGAAAAGTTAACCGCCAGACAACACCTTGACATGGAACAGAGATTGTTCGATCGTCCAATCGTATGTTTGCTTTAAAAAGAGTGGCGTCAAAGCCAAAACCCTCATGAGTTTGGGTCTGTTCGTCTTGATTTTTTCCAATACAGCTGTTGCTGTTCTGTTGGCGAACTGTTGCTAGGTCAAGCGAAACTCTCTCCATATAGATTGGTTTTCAATTGAGTTGTCAAATAATTGTTGTGTGCTTTGGTTGAGCTTTACATGTACTTCGCTAAGTGATTGGTTAGAAAAACTCGCGCCAAATGCAAATACTTCATATTCTGATTGGTTCATTGCGTTCTTTGCATCGTTGTGATTGGTCAGAGTAATAACTTTGGTTTTGGTTTTACGACACACAGTTGGCAATCGGTCTATAGTAGGCATGTCCCGATTGCACTGGGCACTTTTTTGGCACTTTTTCGAATTTGGAGCACTATTTTACATTTCCAGCACTCTTGAGCACTTAATTGACTTTTGAGCAGAATTTGAGCATGTTTTCGCTTTTTGGGAAACATTTCAGCACTTCTTTCACAATTTTCCATATGTTAAATGCAATATTTTGTCTTTGAAACGTTTTCAGTAAAGCCGAGTAATTCTATTATCATGAATTTGAATAATTCCAGATAAATGATGAACAAAAGTTCAAAAATACTGCGTGGCACTATTACGGATGAAAGTGTTAAAAACAAAAGGTAGTGAAGAGTCAAAAAGTAGTTTGAAAGACAAACCATACGTTTCGGGCTTAGCCCTTCATCAGTGATGACTGATGAAGGGCTAAGCCCGAAACGTATGGTTTGTCTTTCAAACTACTTTTTGGCACTTCACTACCTTTTGTTTTTAACACTTTCATTGAATAATTCCACCTTGTCGCCTGACTGGCTGACTGTTGCCATGGAAATGCACGAGCTATGGTCCTTTTAACCGTAGGAACAGTCGATTTTGATTGGTTCGTGACGTCTTGTTTCTCAGAACTTTTAGCACTCTTTTCTGTACAGTGCAGCTTCTGACTAAAGCATTGTTGTAGCTGTACGGTTGATTGCATACAGTTCTGTGATGCTGTGTGCTTTAGAAACTGCTTGACTGACAGACGTTGTTATACGTTATGGTCACCTCAGCATTAGAAAATCGAGTTAAAAGTTTGATAAAAGTGGAAATATACGTGAACATCTGCTAGGAATTAATAGAATAAAAAAGTGCAAGCAACTTTCGTGCACTATTTCTAAATTTCAAGCACTTTTTATAAAAACCGAGCACTATTTGAGCACTTTTCTGCCATGTTTTGAGCACTTTTTGGCGATTTTTCCAGCGCAATCGGGACATGCCTACTGTACAGTTAACGTAACCATTCTTTTGTATGCCAGACTCCGGAAGGCTATGCCAAGAGACTGAAGGAAATTTTAGAAGAAAGAGATGGAAAAGGAGCGGCCAGAAGGTACAGTTTTGCCGGATTTACCTTTTTCACTAGTTTGATGATGCGATTATCACAGGAATTTCACAGGTACTCTCGATCCCAGTCTTAACCAAATTGAGCTATGTTATCTTACACATCCCTTACGCGTTCCAGTACCCTCACAGATTCTGTAATGGACCGTTGAGCGATTGGAGTCCAGCCCATGACCTTCTATGCCATGTACTGAAAAGATGCTCCGACCACTGAGTAGCAGAATATTAATAACAAGCTGGCCATTGACTGGCTGAGCAATGTCAAGGGTGCTGTGTGGTGATTCACACAGAAAATAATACGTTTGAGGTCGGTCAGAGAATAAAAAGATGTAATGTTTAGCACACGATTGGTAATGACAGTTCAAGAAAAACAACTAGTTTAATTGTTGCCGCAGGGCTCTAGAAGACCGGGACCTGGAGGCCAGAATTAAAATACACATGGACAAGTTACAAGACCATCGCACAAAATCGTACGGATCCATACAAGAGGAGCTGGAGTCTGCGAGAAAGAACCTAGAAATGGCAAGTATTCCCCCATCACTCAGCAATCTGAAACACCAACCGCCATAAGCAGTGGCCTTGTGAATTCAAAATTTCAATTTAAAACCGCTTTAAGTTGCCGTAGGCGAAGTAATAGGGACCTTTAGATTTGAGTACGAGTACGAGATTGAGCAGGAGTACTACTTTTCAAATCTAGTTCAGTTGTTTTTCATTATCACTTCGTACATCAATCCTGTTTATAAAATCTCCTTCTCTGTTATTATGCACATGTCATCGGCTTTCCCGTGGGGTCGACCCCAGGGCTAGCCATGGGGATTGTAAAATCAGTCAAGCAAACTTGAGGAATTTCCCAGGGGAGTCAGGGAATCTCACTAGACAAAATCCACTGGGTGAAGTCCCCCTGACATCCTTTACAAACTCGTGATTTCCCCCACCCCCTAATATTTGATCGTAAAACAATGTGTCGTTTTTCCCCTACCCTCGGGCAAAGAATCCCATCCATCTCTTTGTATTCGCCCACATATCTCCCTGGTTGGCCTGGGAGTCGACCCCACGGGGAAACCGATGACATGCGCGTTAAGCTAAAGGGTTCTGAGGGTTCTGTGAGGGTTCTGAGGAGGTGACTGGTTTGAAGTCTGAAAGTCGTACCCGTACTTGTACTAAAATCTAATATGGCGAGGGGGGTGGGGAGAAAACCTTTTCTTCATTTTCCCTTAGCTACTGGCTTTTTACAGTGATTCCGAAATAATTTCTCTGTTCCATTTAATTTTCTAGTCAATCTTAGTATATAGGCGTTGTCTCTTGCGCGTAGTTGTCTTTGCGAAGCCTTGAGCGAGGCCTCGATGTCCGCGTGAAGCCTGCATGGGTAGTGAGTGAGAAAGTGTTATTCAGGTGCAAAATGTGATGGAGGCATTTTTTTTTAGAAAACAGTCCGGGCCCCAGCTATCTTCAAATTCTTTAGCTTCTTAAACGCCCTGAGAAATTTCATACCGATTACGTATAACCCGTAAGGACGATACTGATTGGTTGCGTTCGTTCAGGCTCGTCAGATCCAGCGCGAAGTGCATGATAGGAAGGAGTTGGAGTACCGACTGAGGGCTTTTACCGGCGATGATGTGACGTCATCATACTGGAGTTCAAAGTCCAAGACGAGGAATTCTCCCAAAAAATAATGGATATAAGAATATTTTTGTAAATTGAGAATTAGAGTGTAAACCTTAATATATAAGCACAAAGTTATTTGCGTACCTTGTGGCGTTGATTAATGGGAATTTAGATGACCTGATTTTTAGAGTGTCCATCTTTTTGTGACTGAATTGTAATTTTTTTTTGCATAATTTGGAGTTATTATTCACGGTCTGTCAGTTTACCAGTGTAGTAAAACTCACTGATATCTAAGTGATTGTGAGACAGTAGTTTGTTATCGCACTGTTAAAAAAGATTTTATTTATAATTATAAGAAATTTGACTGAAAATAATTCCGAAAAGTTTGTTGTTTTCTTCGTTTTTCTCTTTTAATGTTTCCTTTTGCGATGGCAAAATAAGAGAGGAAATGGACCCCTGCTATTCAAAGGAGTTTGTATTAATAGCGCTAACGTCTCCAGACATTGTTTGCGACTTTTGTTGCGTCCCGAAAGACAGACAGAAAGAAAGAAAGTCATCTAAGGTGAGCGATACTTTTACTTGTTACGTCGAAAGGAAGGCGAGTGGCTCGGATTCTCAATTTTTTTTTTCGCGAAGGCGTCTTCGCGTCTCGATTTGTTGCCACGAAGTAAACAAAAGTCTCTGGCTAACAGGAAAACTGGGATCTTGCCGTCTCGATTCGCCGCCACCCGTCATTGAATTCCATGAGTTATAACTCGTCCATATCGTGATTCAGCACAAGACTGGGTCCTTGTTTCCTCGTTGTCCCTTTGTACCTCCTGAATAACAAGATAGCAACCATAATGAAGGCCAGTCCTGCCAATAAACCCAGCACTGTACCAGCAATGGCTCCAGCAGACATTTTCTTTGCTTGGACGACTGGAGGAGCTGGAGAGCAAGTAACGAAGCATGTTACATCAATCATCAATCTTCTTCTGTATGTTTAAGGACAGTGTCTACGACTTTTTCCCGCGCATGCGTTCCGTGCATGCGTCTCCAGATTACCCACGAAACTAGGGTTTCTTAAGGACTGTGCCTTATACAAAATTTCTTTTGTGGCGAGATTTATGGCTAAGCGCGGGAAAGTGAAGATCTTTAATAGCAAGTGCTAATGTAATCCCAAAAGTTAAGAAATTGGTGGTAACCAGGCTTTTTTCATGGATAATTAAGCTTAAGTTCAGAAAGACAAATGCCACACATGCTCAAGTATTTGTATTTTTTGTTGTTGTTGTTCCTCAATTATCCGGCCATGAAAACAATATGCCTAGTTAACCCCAACGAAAAGATATCTCGTTTTTTCAGGTGGCACTGTCTTAAACAATTTGAAAATGGTGTTCCTTGCTGGCTAACAAAATAATGCGCGGTCGAGTACTGCAAGCGGAGGAACAAGCGGAACTCGACTGAGTGTTTTCAGCAGATTTCGTTGTTTATTCAGCTTGAATGCAAATGGCGAGAAAACGTTAAAATGACAACCATCATTAGCGCGTGCTGCTCCCCAGGTTTCATTTTGGTTGATTTCATCCGCAGACATAAATCGATTACCAGCTGGTACATGATTATAAGCAGGTACTACTCACTGGATTATAGTCAACAAGTACAAACGATCTGAACGCGAATGCGTTAAGCTGCATTCCTTGTACATGCAATAAGCCTGAATAAATGCAGTTGATGCAAAGCGATAAAACGGACAGCAGCATAAGCGGATACTGCGTCGCTGCGGCGGTTTATTTGGTTGATTTCATCCGCAGACTCAAAAGTGATTACCACCTGGTACATGCTTATAAAGGCCCGTGCGAACGACCCCGCCATTTTTGTTGGCAGTTGTCGGATGTTGTTGTACTTAACACGGACATGTTTAAATCAACAATGTTGGATGTTGCTGGCCAAAAATTGTGGGAGCGTTTGCAAGGGCCTTAATCAGTAACTTTCCACTGACTGGGTTACATTTGGTCTTACTTACGATTTCATGTCTGAAGGACTATAGCCACTTTCGCTTAAAGGTCGTTGAGTGATGTTCTTTTCGTTTCTACGTCAGGATGTTTTTCTTATAGCTTTTTAGCTCTTACCTTTGGTCTCGGATGGAGTTACCGAACCTATAGTAGGCTGTGTGACCACAATGGATGCCACAGGACTGATTTGTGTTGGTACTTTAACATAGAAAAACAAAAATGAGTTAGCAGTCTGCAGTATCAAAACTCAGGAATACAATGCCTGCCTCTGGATACTCCCATAGACAGGGTTGTGCATTAAGAACACAATAGGAACTATTATATTAGAAAGTTTTCTACCTTTCCCAAGTTCGTTAAAAGGTTATAATGCCCCCAAAAGGCCCCAGGCCCTCAATGGGTCAGTTCTGTTTAAAAATACCTCATTAGTGTTTTGAGGCTATAAACGGGGATCCTCAGCTGATTGCAGGAAAATTGGAGTCAGTGGCTTGGGCCAACTAGAATTCGTGAAGATATAAATGCACCCGGCATCATGCGTAGTAAAATGAATGCAGACAATAACGATTGGCTTTGGCCTTACCTATATCACCGGTTGAGAAAGTGGCGCAATGTTTGATTACCAATCACGGAGATTTGTAAATTGTGAAACCGGGACACGCGGGAACAGTGCTTTCGAAACTCAACTGTAATCCGCTCGATTTGGGAGGGGTTGACCATCTAGAATTTACCATCTGAGATTAAATGGGACGGGGAAGGGCCTACGTTTAGACTCTTACAGTGGTACATTAACAACTTGCTATGTCGTTACAGCACGACATCATCCAAGCATCATCATCGTAAGCTCCATCATCGTTACCATCGTGATCATGATTATCATCATCATCATCATCATCATTGCTCTTACCAGGTGTCGACGCCACAGGTGTTTCGGGTAAATTCCAGTTCTGTGCTCGAGGCCAGTGAGCTTGTTTACATACGGCTGACTCGGAAGTGTTATTGTCCCTAGTGGGGAACTCCATGCAAATGTCCTGGCCAAACGCCGGAAATTGAGTCTTGCATGTGTTGAAAAACGTTAGGCATCTGTCTTTGCAAAGGGAGCCCATTACGCCATCAACACATGGTACCACGAAATTCATGCACTCGAATTCTTTACGTAAGGTCATGCAGCCATCACTTTCATTTGAATTACCGTATATTCGAAACTTAAGGAAAGAAGTTAGTCCACGCTGTGCTTTATGGGACAGTGACGTAGAAGTGTAACCAGGAATACCTTGGCATACGGGAATGACTATGTCAGTGCAGTTGGGTTCAAATTCTGCAGAAATAAAGGTCAAAACGAGTACATTAACCGAAGTACAACTTAAGGACGGTGCCTCCTAATACGAAGATATTTTTTCGCAGATTATCACTATGCTAAAATGTAGATGTTGGTAAGGGCTAACGAAAATTGAAAAGAAAATTGGGGGTAACCATGCATTTTTTCAGAGATAATTAAGTCCAAAGCTGCAAAAAATAGAGACTTAGTATTTTTTTCGCAAAAAAGAAAAGAACAAATATTTCTCTGAATATTTCCTTAGAATTCCTGTTTACATATACCAAGGCAACAACAAACCACAAGGTTTGAAACACATAACAACTGGTGATATAAAAACTACTTTTTATGTGGTATTTATTACAAAATCATTGCATTGGAGGCATTTTTGGCCCTGACTGCTCCCTTTTAGTTGAGCAAAAACTCAGGCTAAATATATTTTGCGAGCTACGAAAAAAATCACCATGTGTTGAGTAGGCTTACCACTTTCGTTTTGTAAAAAGTGGGGTCACCGTCCCTTTTTTAGAGCTAAATTGGTTATTTTCTGCTTTTAAGGCGCTGTTTTGGGGGCTTGAGACAATTTTTGCTCTACCCCCTCCCTAGTAAGTGAAATATTTGCATGTCTTTTCCTTGGGCATGCTGGGATATCCGATATGGCGACACATGCTGGAACAAAAAGTTTTCTTGATTCTTCGGGAAGTAGAGGACATTTTTTCAATGAAGATGGCTTTGAATGCTAAGAGCAAATTCGAAGGCGTTTTGAGATGTGCATTTTGCGTAAATTTCAAAGTTTTTTCCAGTATAACTTGCCCTTTCAGGCTCTGGCGAAGTGGAAGGCAAACACGTACGTAAGATCACGTTTTGTAGTTTTGTCAATTACTTTCGCAGTTGTTTCTTGTGGTTGTATTATCTTTCTGGAAGGAGTTTTGAAATGCATAAAAACTACGCAGTTTGAGAGCCAGTATTCGTGATTCCTTGTTTCTGATTTTCGCAGTCCGTTATTCAGGCCAATTAAGTTCAAGCTTTTCATCAGTTACGAAGGTAAGACATTGTGTTATGTTATATCTTATGTTTGATGAAAACATCTTTCTTTTTATTATCGTTGAAACAGCAATAAAATAAAAGAATAAAACCGAAACGGATTTGTTGTGTATTAAACCGATATGTGTAGCACATGACATTCTTGACGGACAAGTGTTGTCGCTAAGATGTGACGTTGAGTTCTATTACAATGGAGCAGGTAATAACAATAACAACAACAACAACAACAACAACAACGATGATGATGACGAGGATGATGATGATGATGATGATGATGATGATGATGATCATGATCATGATGACAATAATAACTTAGATTTATATAGAGCTAAGATTATAGCCTACGTGTAGCCGTACCCTCCCCCGTTACGGCTACACGTAGGCTACTTAACACGTTAAAAAAATGTGAAACATGTATAAGAAAAAAGGGCTATAAGGCAAATTGTTGGCTTCTGAAAGAGCTATGCCTTTAACTTCTATTTAAAAAGAGTAACGTTTGGACTGGACCGTATCTCCAGAGGAGGCTTGTTCCATTGAAATGGCGCAGAAGGGGAAAAAGCGTGATCGCCAAAAGTCTTATGCTGGTGACTAGGCCCAATAACAAGGCCCTGGTCGCAGGAGTGCAGGCATTGAGTTGCGAATAAACGTGTAACGAAATCCCTGTTACTTCATTAAAGAACACAATCAGGAAGCCCAATCTAATTTGCCTATTGTTAGATTGCATTCTGAGCAGGTCATGAAAATAATCTGCAGGTACGGACAAAAAATTCCTTGTCGCACCCATCTCTCCAAAAAAAATGGAAATATTTTAGAAATATTTCACCTAATTTTAAGGACGCGAAAAAAGTTAATTTACTTACTTCTGCCCTCATCTCTGTAGTTAGGAGGTGTAAAGCACCGCCCCAGGTATCCTTTCGTCGTCTGGGGATTATCTTTCTCTGGTAAGAGATCACACAAGGCTGGTACCCACTCCATTCCTTGCTGTTGAATAACTTCCTTGCAATCGTGTGTAAATTCGTAACAGACTCCTCGGCAAGGTAGATATGGTCCTTTTATTTCTTCAGTACATCTCGGTAGGTAAATAGAACATGCCATGACGTCCAAAAGAGCCGAGCAGTTACTGAAGATCCTTTTGAACACCGTTACGTGTTTAAGATACATGGTGAAGTGATGGCTGAAAGTAAACCGTGTCGTGTAGTTGTAACCACAACGCACCTTTACGTCACCCCAGTACGGATGCGAAATGGGTTCATTTATCCGTTGGCACTGGGGCTCGGCGCCTGATAATCCCACGAAAAGAGCAAAGAAGACCAGAGAAACAATGTAATGTAAAAGGTACCTATAAGGAGCCGAAGAAAGAAAATACACCGTCATGAGGTCTAAAATAGAAGTGATCTCTGCTTGTTTCAAGCATACAGCATATGAAGGCCGAATTACGAGCAAAAGTAACAAAAAAGAGCCTACTTTAGCGGAAATAGCCAGTTTGGAAAAACACAGAATAGATTGGAAGGCGTTATCAATGTCTGTTCCCACTCCATGATTGAGAACAGTGACAAAGGACAACCTAAAAAAACAGCTGCAAAGTAATGCTTACACCAGCAAAGGGTTTGTTGCATTTAAATACATAAATTTCATCATAAAGAAGTACTTACATCTTTTGCAGGTTTTGAGTTGTTTGGCCGATAGTTGCCATGATTGGTTCTCACGGATACGAATTCGAAACTCGGCTATGTTAGCTAGAATGGAATGGCATGCAAAATGCAAATGTTCATCCGCAATTCTGCTCGGTATGTCATTCAATACCTCCGTAGGTTTAACAACCATCAAATGAGGGAAGGTCACGGTTACGCCTCCAGTCTATTAAAATAGCTCACTATATGAATTAGGGAAGCGTTAAAGCTCTCCAAGAAGGATCGAAATGTTGGGAAATGAGGAATGCATCAGTGTTGACCTTTATGCGAGTGCGAAAGCAGTACCAGCACCTTACAACCAGAACACAGATTCTATGATAACTGATTACGTTCATTCAGTGGAACTGCTGACATGCATTAATCAGGGGCACCCAACGAAGCATATCAACCAGAAGCTGTAGAAGGTCATTGTTAAGTAGCTTATGGTGTTTGAAGTCTGTTTAAAGTTATGTTTTCGTTAGCTAGAAGAATTTGATCTATTCGGATTCCTTAGCTGAAATTTTAATCGCCCGAAAATATTAGCCTCCGGGATTAGCCTACGGTGCAGCCGGACTTGTCACTCAAAACCTAGGTGTGTATACCGGTGGTTTGCACTGTCTGCGGCGCAGGCTAGAAAATATTTGGGTACAAAATCTTCCTTTGAAAAAAATGCTAGCTGAAATGAACTTTCCACGAACTTTCTAGGGAACTCTTCTTTCCGAAGAGAAGGGTAGTCTTTCATATACCGGGAACTGAAATTGTTAATCATTATACTAATCATTATACTGGCAACACAAATAACTAATAACTAATCTAATCACCAGTATACACAGAGAAACAAAAGAACAGTAGACACAGAGGAAATTTGATAAAATCGTTCGCTCTTCGCAACAAGGCAGTGCAGAATTCGTCCTTTACATTCATAGCACTGCATCGACCGATTCCAAAGGTTAGCCCGACGGTTCTATATGAATTCCCAGTAGCTAATCTCCAAAGAGCAACGACAACCCGCTTCTGTAGTTTCAGTTCCCGGTATATGAAAGACTACCCGTAGAGAAGCGGGTTGTCGTTGCTCTTTGGAGATTAGCTACTGGGAATTCATATAGAACCGTCGGGCTAACCTTTGGAATCGGTCGATGCAGTGCTATAATGTAAAGGACGAATTCTGCACTTCCTTGTTGCGAAGAGCGAACGATTTCTGATCAAATTTCCTAAGACCGAGGCCGAAGAACTGCTGGTTGCCCGTAATGCGGGGATTGATTCTGTATGCCGACGCTGTGAAAACGAGGGATCTGAGCATCCAACGGGTCCAGAGAAATTATTGTAAAACGGCGAAAGAATTGGGAAGTGTTTTGCAATTCGTCAGCCATGTTTACAAGCATACAAGGTTTTGTTTCGCAAGAACCACGAGGCGAGCGTCTGGAAAATAATTTTCCCAGATTGTTTGGCAGGCATCTGTCACTACACGCGATGCGATTGGCTGTGGTATTTGTCGGGACAAGTTAAACCATCTTGCAAAGGCGAGAAAACCCCTTGTTTTTCCTTGTGAAAACAGTTGGCATTGTTAACTCGCTAAACACTAGACGAAGTGTTTTCACTGTATTTCCGGACTTTTCTGACTTTATCTAGCTAAAATTGTCCTAGTGAAAACACAACCTTTATAAACTAAAATACACTTGTGCATGCTACAAATTATTTCAATGTGCCTGATACCCTTTTAATGTTTTGTCTATGGCTGAACTTGTATTTCAGTGTCTGAGGAGTGTCGATAGTTTTTGTCTAAGTTCCGAATATCCATTTAGTCTTACTCTGTTTAATACCAGCCTGCGTGTCGTCTGCTAACCACTGCTCAACGTAGTTCAGATCGTTTTGAAGAACCTGCTTAATGAGAACTGGACTGGAAAAAAGAAATAAATGAGGGCTGTATTACGGTTAGCATACATACCTATTCTTGGTTTTCACATGACGTTATCAAAAACTAAAACTCAAAAGTAAACAGACTTTTGCATTTTTATCTTCATCACGTAAAAGACACATTAGAAATCTATCTGCTTCCATGTTTTCAGCTCGGTACCCTGCTTTGTTTTTAAAATAGAGCAGTTTGAATTTTATAGTTTTTCACAGTGTGTGACATAACAGATGTCTGCCCACAAGCATATCACTTATATGAAAACATCGATTCATCCTGTGCTTTTGAGGTTTTAAAGGCCACTATGTCAAGAGAACCGTCTATGTGAACGTTTGCAGGCTCCACAGAGCGAAGAAAGCCTTTGAGATAGCTTAAGTAAGTTCCATATGTTTTTCACTCGTTTCCAGCCGCCATGTTGGAGCTCATCAAGATGGGCTCCAACATGGCCTTTCCATACTACTAGTAAACCCAATAAGTTTGAGTTGTACATTTTGACGAATAACTCGAGTACGGGACGTCGCACAGCCCTGAAGCTTGGGCATATTGTTTATTTATTACTCTTCTACGATATCTCAATTTCTTGACTTTATCTATTGAATGGTTGACGATTTTAAATTTTTACTTGCGTGACGAGCGCGTGACTGAAAACCAAGAATTGACGATTTTATTAGACACTGTGGGAGATCATTGATGTATACCACTAACAATAATGGGCCCAGTATGGATTCTTGAGGGGCCTCATAACTAATTCATAAATTAGATGATACGTCTTAGTTGTGTCTGACCCTCTGAAATCGAGTAGTAAGATAGTTCCAACCATTTCAGTCTTTTCCCTCTAATTCCGTAATGCTCTAGTTTATGGAGTAAGCAATGGTGGTCAACAAGGTCGAACGTTTTTTTTTTTTGATCTGATCTAAAAATCATCCGTTTGTCTATTTGTCCTACTATATGATCTACAAAGCATACGGCGGCTGTTTCTGTAGAATGCTTCTTCTGGAATCCTGATTGGTGAATCGACAGGCGATGGTGTTTGGTGAGAAATGCTACAAGCTGTATTTGTATTTGTATCTGTATTTTTCTCCATTTAGCATTAATCACAGAGCTATTGATTACAGAGAATGAAATAATACTAAATAGGAGAGGGGCACATCTAGGTAGACTAATATTGTGCCCCTTAGTAATATTGTATATTATGACAGCAAAAAAACTAGATACAAGATAGATATTACTTACTTTGGACAGCAGAACAAATTTATATCAAATTATATGTAATCATACTTAGCAGCATAATAAGTTGTCAGTGCACATTTAAATTGTTTTGGTGAAGGTTTTTGACGAATACAAGAGGGAATGTTGTTCCAAAAATATTTACTACTTATACTTTGAGAAAATTTCCTCAGGTTTGTACGGAACGATTCAATAACTAGATGATCAGATAACGCTTTACGGGTATGATAAGTATGCTGCTCAGAGCTGTGATTGAACTGCGCGTTCCATTACTTTGGAGATCAAAGGAAGGACTGAAATTGAACGGTAGTTGTTTGAATCGCTCTTATCCCTAGATTTGTATATTGGAGTTACCTTCATCAGGTCCTGCGCAGCAAGTTTGCAATGTGGGGAGTGGGTGGGGGCTCACTTAGAACGCGTTAGCGTGAGTCAACTAGGGAGGTCCAGGGTCATGCTTCCCCAGGACAATTTTTAAGTTAAAGTCCTCTGAAATGGCATGAATGCATTTAAAGCTAACATGGTGTGGTGAAACTTATATACTTTCAGCAACAAAAAAGTGATGTTTTAAAACAATAATTTTATTACCTTTTCACGTAACTAATCATAACTGGCATTTAATAACGTATCTACAAAGCTCAATTCAACATACGATTTCCCTTGAGACATTTTACTGTTGAAAAGTGGGGGGACTAAAGCCTCTCCCCCCCCCCCCCACCTCCAGCCCCTCTCCCTGCGTGGTCCCTGTTCGCTGTTTTCCATTAAGAGGGAATCGTATTCGTTGAAATTGTCAGGTAAGCAATCCGTTTTATAATTACGTTAATTCAGTGGAACTGCTGACATACATAAATTCCTGTAACTAAGAACTAATAAAGTATGTTAATTAACACTGTCTGAAGTATTTGCATGTTTAAATGGCACAAAAGGGGACTGAAATTAGCACACATCATTGGTTTGTCTGTGTAATCTTAGAGGCAAGATCAGCTAAAATATAGAATATAGGGCAACTTAATTTATACACCATTGAATAACTGATAGTGTCTATTGTTAGTCCATCTTTGGCGGCCCATGCATTTAAGTGGATGATTACCGCAAAACAATGTTGAGGCTTACTATGACATCATCAAGTAATAACTGGCTAGCGTGACCGTTCAGGGTGTGCTGTTTGTAAGCAGAATTGACGTATCTAAAGGAAAGCTTCGGTAACAGTCCCTTAAATCGCTTCAAAATGGTGCACAGCAGTTTTGGGTGCTGCCCTTGTTGTTTTAGTGGGGCATTTCGTTCACTAACTGACCGGGTGGTTAGTTAGTTCAAGCGCTGAAAGTGTGTCGTGGACAAATCCTTGGCATATTACAAGTCACGTTCTTTATCCTCTCATATCACGACAATTCTGTACATTTACACCCGCAATTCCGCTTGTTATCGCATGGTTGACATTCGATACCTCCTAAGTTTAACAAATATGAAACGAAGGAAGGTCGCGGTATGGTCGCAGGTTCAAGCCCCGGCTGGACCAACTCTCACGGTCTTTAAATAATTGAGGAGAAAGTGCTGCCTTTGTAATGACATCTACAAATGGTTAGACTTTCTGATCTTCTCGGACAAGGACGATAAACCGTAAGTCCCGTCTGACTTTAATTCACTTAATCTGACTCTGTGAGACGAAAAGAACCAGTAGGGACGTAACAACATTCTGGCTGTGACCACCCCTAGTAGCTGTCCTAATTCGATATTCACATTACGGGGCACTAATTAGTAACTTCATTAATTGTAAACTGCACAAGCAGTAAACCCCCATGAGACTATGTGATATGAGCTGTATATTAATACATTACCATTACCATATTAAAATGGCTCACTGTGTGGATTACAAGTCACGTTCCTTATTTTTCTTATATCGCGAAGCGTTTATAGTCATTAATAGTAATAAGGAGATTTTAGTTTTTGATCAAAATCAAAGTTTAGGATACCATGGGATACCTGTGGTACGATTTTTTTCAGAGTTATTTCAAACACTTTTTAAAACGAATGTTACATTTTTATCTTGATTTGATCACCTGTTAATGTACTCTGCCATTTTATTAAAGATTACATTAAGCAAAGATACTGTTTGTCAACCACTTGTTAATTTCGACTCGTAAACCATACCAGTCTGTAAAATTCATCGCTACCAGTATTTTTGCAAAGGTTTGTGTAGATCTCTGAGTACAAAATTAGATCTAGAGGGGGCTGGTAGCTCGACTGAGCCCCAAAATGCCAACACTGTAAAAGATAACGAAATCAGAGTCAGAGGGGTGGTTATTTTGAAATTTCGGCTTACGTGAAAAACCATTTTAGGCTCATAATAGTTGGTTGACAGCAACTATTTATCCCATAAGTGTCACAGTGGTGTGGGAGTGTCTATCACGTGACTTACTCTCACTCAAACTCTAACTCTCACACTAACTTTGCCCTAAGGCCCAGAACTTAGCCCAAACCCTCGATCTTAACCCTGGTCCTGCAATCTTAGCTCCAACCATAGTTTTGAGTAGTGCTTGGGTATTACTTTTATCTGATGGCGTCATAAGTCCTGGTCACGTGACCTTGATTTTCTCCTTAAAAATAGCGTCGATAAAGCAACATCACAGTACTAGTACCCAGTCTTCGTTCGGCAGATAACACCAGCAGAAGAAATTGTAGGAGAGAAGCAGAAAAAATGCGCGCAAATTGACCGTGCCTTTTCGTAAATCAAATCTGATCATATAAGGAATGCTTACGTTCTTTGCAAAAACCCTCACAAATGCCCCTCGCTCTAAGATTTGTTCCCTGGGCAGACACATTTACACAATGGCGTGTACTTTAACATTTCTCTGGCACATTGGCAGCGTGAGGAGCGCCCTTTGCACTGAGGTGGACTTGATGATCAGGTCTGATGAAAATCGTACCACAGGTATCCCAAACCTTGATTTTGATCGCAAACTAAACTCTCCTTAAAACGGAAGCGTCGGCAGATTGACATGAACACCCCTGCTAATATCATTTGGTAGGGTATATGCAAATTGTGTGACAAATTTCATGCTTTTGCGTTAAGCTACAGGCGACATCATTTGGCGCGGTTCTACCTGGGCCTGACTCATGTTATAACTCCAAAGTTGATTGTTTGCTTCTTTTTTTTTTAATCAGGCGTTCAAGTAAAGGGTGGCAAATAGTCTTTCAAATATGCGTCTCGAAAATTTTAATGCGAGTTTCTCGGATCTCGGAGTCTCAATTTTTTTTCGCGAAGGCGTCTTCGTGTCTCAATTTCTCTCCACAAAGGCTAACGGGAAAACTGCTGATCTTTCCGACTCAATTCGCCACCCGTCAGTCATTGAATACCTTGAGTTATAACTCGTCCATATCGTGATCCAGCATAAGACTGACTCCTTGTTTACTCGTTGTCCCGTTGTACCTCCTGAATAACAAGATAGCAGCCACAATGAAGGCCAGCCATGCCAATAAACCCAGCACTGTACCAGCAATGGCTCCAGCAGACATTTTCCTCGGTTGGACATCTGGCGGAGCTGGAGAGTAAGTAACGAGGCAGGTTACAGCAATCATCAATCGCCAATCTACTACTATATGTTTAAAGGGACACTGTCATGGGTTGACATGCGAAGTATTTCTCACATTTAAGCATGTCGGCAGGTAGCAAAGCCTAATGTAGGCCGGTACACTTGGAGATGGAAGTTACCGTCACTTAGTGATTTCAAAATAAGAAGTATGTTACAGTCAAGTTTCAGTTAATAAATGATTACACATAACGAGTAAATCAAAATATTTATGCTATTATACGGTGGTTAAATAACTATAATTAGCCTGAACTGTATACTTATTAGACTATCTATGTTGAGATCTGGTTGAGGCCTTTTCGAAGCTAATTGGAGTCCAAGTAATGTAAAGGAAGCCTAAAGGCCCTTGCGAACGCTCCCACCATTGTTGTTGCCAGTTGTCGGAGGTTATTTTGTTGTTGCAACTGCCAATACCCAACACCCAACACCCAACACCCAACACGGTGTGCAAACACATTCAACATGTTTGAACCAACAATTGTGAGTGCGTTTGTGAGGGCCTTAGGCAGTGACTTTCCACTGACTGGATTACATTTGGCCTCACTTACAAGATTTCATGTAAAGAATAGAAATTCATATTATGAAAGGTGTTCGTTATCATGGTTTCAAATGATAGCTGAGTTAATCTTTTGTCTCACGATTGAGTCACAAAAATGTGGATCGCGACGTTTCGACCGCTATACTGCTGGTCTTCATCAGGCGATGGTGTCGACTGGATGCGTGTGAGTATATGTATAATTGATGAGTCAGGAATGCTCTGTGTTCGTACTACACAACAGATACATTATAATGAATTAGGAGTATACATTAGTACCACTTCAGAGGCCCATTTCTCGAAAGTCCCGGTAACTTAACGGGCCCGAAACCATGTTTCGAAATAAAAATCTTAAGACAAGTAGGGTGCCCACTTACTCAAATAGTCGACGCCGTGCGCTAGAAAACGCGTTTTAGTAAGTCACGGTTGGTCTTGGCTCCACTTCTGATTGTTTGAGAAAGTGGCGCGAATTTTGTTAACCAATTACGGATCGCAGTAAAACGGAAGCGCAACAAACGCTCAATTTAAGGAGCTTAGTTACCATGTACGTCTCAGGGTTACAACGCCATACCCAATCATCATCATCATCATCATCATCATCATCATCATCATCATCATCATCATCATCATCATCATCGCCGTCGTCGTCGTTGTCGCCGGCGTCGTCGTCATCATCATCATCGTCACCGTCACGTTCACCGTTATCGTCATCATCATTGTCATTGCCATTATAAATAGCCGCTACTCTTACCTGGAGTTGGCGTCAAAGGATTTTCAGGTAATTGCCAGTTCTGTGCTCGAGGCCAGTGCGCGACTTTACATAGGGCTGTCTCGGCTGGGTTATCACCCCTACTGGGATACTTAATGCAGACGTCCTCGCCAAAAGGTAATTGAGTGTTGCATGTGTTGAAAAATTTGAAGCATTTATCTTTGCAAAACGATCCGATCACACCATCAACACATGGTGGTAAGAAAGTAAAGCACTCAAATTCTTTCCGTAAGGTAAAGCAGTCATCACTTTCATTTGAATTAATGTATATTTGAGATTTAAGCCAAGAGCTTAATGCGTGCTGTCTTTTGGGGGACAGTGACGTAGAAGTGTAACCAGGAATACCTTGGCATACGGGAATGACTATATCGGGGCAGTTGGGTTCAAATTCTGCAGAAATAAAAGTCAAAACGAGTACATTAACGGAATTACAAGTTAATGACTGACAAGTGTTGTTACTAATTAAGTTTATGGTGCAAGCCTCGTTATGAACGAACGATATTCTCCAGCGCGGCTTCACGTTACAGCTAAAGGCCCTGGCAAACGAGGACACATTGTTGCGGACACAAATGTGTCCCTGTTTGCCTGCGCGCACAACATTGCGGGCATAATTTGTGTCCGAGACACAAAAAAATGTTTCTGATTTTCGTCAGAAACACTTTTATCGACTTCCTTGAGTGCCTTATAACTTTGTTTTATATTATAGTTTTTCGCACATTTGTAGATAATTCGTTTTAATTTGTGAGAAAAATGAGCAAGTTTTGTTTTCAGCTTGCGCGCGAGGAATGGCGTAAAAATTCTTTTTAACAGGGTGATGAAATCGTTCAATCAAAAACAGCAGCACTTATAATTCGTCTCGTCAGTTTTGTGGCATGACTGTACTATTTTAATCGAGAAGTTTTTTGATTGTGAAAAATGCCAGATTTGTAATGACATTGAAACTCGGGAAACTGCACTCGCGGAAAATGGCTTCACCCGCATGTTCTATTAGAAGAAACAAAAAAACAAAAAACAAAAAACAAAAAAACGCGCGGAGTTCATTGTTGAGTTGAATAAGCACGCGGGAATTTTTAAGAAGCCGGGAGAAGTGCCTCGCACTTCTTGAGCGTTCTTTAAAAAAACTTAAAAAATTTTATATTACTCAACAATGTACGAGGAACAAGTTTTTTTTATTTCTGTTATAAAATGTCCCAGAGATTAAGTTGATCATAAGCTAAACTCTATTATTATTATTATTATTATTATTATTATTATTATTATTCAATGAAATTAAAAGATGCGTACCTATATTATAAATTTAAGGATCAGAATCCCGTTCTAACGAAATTCCTGTTCAATACAATCCAGATGTAAAAGATAAAATTTGAATATTCTTAGATTGCTTTCAGCGCAGGGTCGTGAAATTTATCTACCGAAGACATGCTAGGAGCACCCACCAAAAATTCACGCCCAAGCCCACCCCTCCCCCAACAAAAAGAACGTATGTTTCATCTAATTTGAAGCAGGCACGAAAGTTAATTTACTTACTTCTCCCCTCATTTCTGTAGTTAGGAGGTGTAAAGCACCTCCCTAGGTATCCTTTAGTCGTCTGGGGATTATCCTCCTCTGGTAAAAGATCACACAGGGATGCTATCCACTCCATTCCTTTCTGTTGAATGACTTCCTTACAATCGTGTGTCCATTCGTAACAGACTCCTCGGCAAGGCAGATATGGTCCTTTTATTTCTTCAGTACATCTCTGCAGGTAAACAGAACATGTCATGACATCCGAAAGAGCCGAGCAGTTACTGAGTTCCTCTTTGAATGCTGTTACGTCTTCAAGATACATGGTGAAGTGATGGCTGAAAGTGAACCGTGTGGTGTAGTTGTAACCACAATGCACCTTTACGTCACGATATGGACTCGAAACGGTTTCATTTATCCGCTGGCACTGGGGTTCGGCGCCTGATAATCCCACGGAAAGAGCAAAGAAGACCAGAGAAACGATGTAATGTAACAGGTACCTAAGAATAGAGAAATAATCATAGAAACCATGAAAAATATATTAAGACCTATTAAGCTCTGTTTCCACTCCATGATTGAGGACAGCGACAAAAGTAGGGGTATAGAATGGTCCTTGAAAAATGATGGGTCTGGGCAAATTTTCGTCGAGGCTCGGAATCTCGGCGTCTGAAACTGGAGTCTCGGAATCTCGGTCTCGTAAAAAAATAAAGAGGGTCTTGGAATCTCGTATTTTGAAATTGAATCAATCCAAGCGAAAGTTTAGTTTGAATGAACCGCCCTAAAACAATTAACAACAAAACAAAGAATAATTGTGACGAACGGCTTCCTGAACATCGCAACCACTACGGTGAAACATGTAGGCTTAAAATTCTGCTCTTTATTGACGTATTGTGGTTTCTGGCAGTAAAAATGACGTATTATGCTGATTCTTTTGGGGCAATGACACAGGACGTTACAAATCGATCAAAATAGATGGTCGGAAAAGCTAGTCGATAAGGCGATATTTGCCGATAATTTGTCGATAAAAGTCAATACTCACAAACTTTTAGGAATGGTTATCGATTTGATATGAGACAGTGACAATTTTTGGATCAAGTGCCAATAAACGTGTGGAGGGTTTTCACGTGACGTCATAAGAAACTAAAATTCAAAAGTAAACAGACTTTTGCATTTTTATCTTCATCACATAAAAGACATTTTAGAAATGTATCTGCTTGCACGTTTTCAGTTCGGTAGCCTGCTTTGTTTTCAAAATAGAGCAGTTTGAATTTTAGAGTTTTTTCATAGTGCGTTGCATAAAGATGTCTGCTCACAAGCATGTCACTTACATGAAAACATCGATTCACCGTGTGTTTTGAGGTTTGAAAAGCCAATAAGGTAAGAGAAGCGTCTATGTGAAAGCTCAACAGAGAGAACAAAGCCTTTGAGATAGCTAAAGTAAGAAACATATGTTTTAACTCGTTTCCGGCCGCCATCTTGGTGTCCCTCAAAGGGACGCCAAGATGGCGTTTCCATACAAAACACTATAATTTTGAGTGGTACATTTTGTCGAATAACTCGAGTACGGGATATCGCACTTATTACTCTTCTATAACATCACAATTTCTTGATTCTATCTATTGAATGGTTGATGATTTCATTTTTTTACTTGCGAGACTGAAAACGCTCTATTGCCTCGATGTCATGATGGTGAACGGACGCAAATCTAAGCGCTCCGGATCATTTCAATTCTTGACTGAGCTTTACTTCTTTTTGGTAATTTACTTCGCTATATGTAAATATAGCGACTACAACTTATCTTCTACCAACTTCTGGATTAACTCCGATGAAGAAGTCTTTGGTTGTGAGCTTTTATTACCTGATTCTTCACGATTCTATCGACGCCATCATTACACAGCAAAAGGTTTCTATGGTTTCCGACTAAGTTACTATTCTAATTCGACTGCCTCATTTCAGCAAGCTCATCTGCTTGTAAGCGGTGATGTATCGGTTAATCCTGGCCCTGACAAAGTTCATTCTACCAACAGTTCTACAACTCTACGTTTCTTCTACCAAAATGCTCGTAGTATTAAATCTGAGGCTAAACTTTGTGAATTTCAAGACTTTGTTTATGCAAATAATTTTGACATTATCGCCATCTCTGAAACTTGGTTGAAGTGTGAAGCTTTAGACTCGGAAATTCTGCCATGGAGCTATGATATTCATCGTTGTGATCGGGCTGATGTACAAGGCAATCATTCAACTAGCGGTGGTGGAGTGCTACTCGCATCTCGCTGCAATCTTCGCTGTCAACCCGTATTCTTTGATATGGATAATCTGGAATATGCCGCGATAGAGCTCATCAATAACAATTGTGGTAAAACTCTCATATCAGTCTTTTATCGCCCTCCAAATGCAAACAACACTTGGATTCATCAATTTGTCGATTTTATTGATAGCTGCGTGTG
>JAEMWC010000174.1:482500-510000 GCA_016490735.1 Pachyseris speciosa | reverse complement strand
GCGCGGGAAAAACAATATCTTAGCAAAAACTAATGCAACCCCAAAAGAAATTTTGGGGTAACCACGCCTTTTTCAAGGATTAAGCTTGAATTCAGAAAAAAATATGCCGCACATGCTCAGGTATTTTAAAGTACTTTTTTTTCGGTTTTTCTCTTTAGATTTTAAAGGAGCAGTATCGTGGAGTTTTAGTAAAAATCTGGAAAGTAAAGGACACCTGTTTACCAGTTGCAAACGAAACTAATGGCCAGCTTTTGTCCAAAACGGCTATTTCCAATCAGCTAGCGGAAACCATTCTTAATGTTACTGGTTACGCTTGGGCAAGATGGAAATGGTGCCAGCTCGAAAAAGTCGGACCTAAATTTTCAAGTTCTTCCCATGCATTTTAGATTAAAATGGTAATAACTTACTGTAGCTCATTCTACTTGGAAAATTTACTTGGTTTTATCTCACTGGTTATCCGAAGCAATTCATGAAAAAGTCATTAAGTTTTGGAAAATAGATCAGGGATAATTCTTATGATACTGCTCCTTTAGAGCGCTTTTACAGTTGAATGTCGAAAGTAATTCTGATTTTGCTTTGGTTTTGCATTGCTTCGCTCTGTGATCGGCCAGCAAAACTCGCGCCACTTTCTCAACCAATGAGAAGCGAAACCAAAACCAATCACGACTTGCACGCGCGTATTTTCCCGCGCTTTGCTCCGGTTGCGTGTAGTTACTTCGAATTCTGATTGGCTCGTTGCACTGTTTCGGTCTGTTGTGATTGGCTGAGTAATTGCTTTGGTTTTGGTTTTACGACACTCAATTGAAAACTGCTCTAATAGCACTAGATATAAGATTTGATTTTCCTGCCAAGGCATAAACCACGAAGAGGTATCTTCTTTTATTAAGTGGCACTGTTTTTAACAATGTGAAAATGGTGTTCCTTGTTGTCTAAGAAATAAATGCAAGGTCGAGGCCAAGTAAAACTGCAAATGGAGGAATCGAAAAAGCTGAACTCGAGTGTGTTGAGACGTTTTCCATCATAAGCGCGTTCTGCTCCCCAGGATTTTATCAGCAGACGCAAAAACTATTACCAGCTGCACGGTACAGGATTATAAGCAGGTACTGCTCAATGAATTATATAAGCAGGTACTACTCAAAGGATTATAAGCAGCTACTGCTCAATTGATCAAGCAGCAAGTACAAAAGAGCTGAACGCAAATGTATTAAGCTGTATTCCTTGTAGATACAATAAGCGTGAATGCCGTTCAGGGTGCAAAACGGTAAAACTGCAACATAAACGGATACTGCATCACTGCAGCGGTTTCATTCGGTCGATTTCATCCGCAGACTCAAAACGATTACCACCTGGTACATGTTCATTGAGGCCCGTGTGAACGGTCCCACCATTGTTGTTGGTAGTCGTTGGAGGATTTTTCTGTTGTCTCAACTGTCAACGACACCCAACACGGTGTGCAAACACATTCGACATGTTTGAACTAACAATCATGCTGATGTTACTGACCACCAATTGTGACTGAGAGCCTTCAGTTGTAAGGGCCTTAGGCAGTGACTTTCCACTAGAAAATCTACTCTTAAAAATTGGCGAGGCATGTCCTTCCGTCGCTACATCAGAATGTTTTACTTTTAAAGGGTTATAGGCTTTCTAGCTCTTACCTTTGGTCTCAGAGGGAGCTACTGAGCCTACAGTAGGTTGTGTGACCATAATGGCTGTGGCAGGACTGTTCTGTGTTCGTACTACAGAACAGAAATGAATTAGCAGTCTACATATATTAGTAAAACTTAAAAACACGATGCCCAATTAATCTCACTCTAAATAACTCTCTGAATAAAAATAATTGTGGGGTAGTTCATTACGAGCACAAAAGACAACAAATCTACTTTTACTGAAAAGTTTGCGAGGCTACATCGGGATGGTTTTCTTTTGAAGCGGCCTTCTAATGGGTAAAAGCGACAAGCGACATGGTTCTGAAAACAGGCGACAATCCTCTCCAAAAACATCGACAATCGACAGAAATTTGAAGAAAAAGTGCGACAGTTTGTGACAGCGAGAGTTCATTTTCCATTCCTCTTTGTTCTTTGCGACAGCGACATTTGTCCCTAAGCGTCAGACAGAGTCGTGAACGAGCGACAAAGCGACACCAGACCACCCCTTGGAAGGCCTCTTTGAAGGGTTATAGTTTTCTTTGCTCTTACCACTGGTCTCAGGGGATGTTACTGAACCTAAAGAAGACTGTATGACCGTGTATAATGGATGAGACAGGAATGCTCTGTATTCGTACTACACAACAATAACATTATAATGAATCAGAATTAGGAGTCTACATTAGTAAAACTTCAGAACACGAAACCCAATCTAATCTCAGTTTTAATCAGAACCTCTGAATGAAGATAGAGTGCTTTTGAATTGAGTGTCGTAAAACCAAAACCAAAACCAAAGCAATTACTCTGACCAATCACAAAAGAAGTCAGCAGCGCGAGGAGCCAATCAGAATACGAAGCAATTACTTGAAGCAGGGAAAAAGCGCGGGAAAATACGCGCGTGCAAGTCACGATTGGTTTTGGTTTTGATTCTCATTGGTTGAGAAAGTGGCGCGATTTTTGCTGGCCAACCGCAGAAAGAAGTAATGCAAAACCAAAGCAAAACCAGAATTACTTTCGACACTCAATTGAAGACCGCTCTAATTGTGGGGTAGTTAAATTAAGAGGACAAAAAGAACTGTTACAAGGGTACGTGGCCTACCCGAAAATTTTATTTGGCTAAGCCTAGTGACATCATAGGTTCCCCGGCTTCTTATTGGTTCAATTAATTCAATCCAGTTCAAAATTATGGGCCATAAACAGGGATCTTCAGCTCTGACTGCAGGAAAATTTCCGTTTCCGGACTGGTTCTACTTACTGTTGGTGGGTCATAAAACGGTTTTCATTAAACCAACAAGGGGCCTACAAGAACAAGCAGCTTAACTGACCCAGTCAGAATTTGAGGTAAATAGTCGGCGCCATGCAATGGAAAACGCGTTTCGGTAAGTCACGATTGGTCGTGGCTCTGCTTCTGATTGGCTATATTCGGTGAAGTCAGGAACCTATCACTTTGGGCTCCTGGGGGTGAAATTTAATGGTTGAAATTTAAGTTCTGAGATTAAATGGGAGGGGGAAGCCTATGTTCGGAAATTTTCGGAAGCGCAACAAAAGCTCAATTTAAGGAGGTTAGTTTCCATATGCGTCTAAAGGTTATCCTCATCGTCCTCCTCCTCCTCCTCCTCCTCCTCCTCATCCTCCTCCTCCTCATCATCATCATCCTCCTCCTCCTCCTCCTCCTCATCATCATCATCCTCATCATCATCATCATCAGCAAGATCATCATCACCATCATCATCATCAGCAAGATCATCATCATCATCATCATCGTCATCATCATCATCAGCAAGATCATCATCATCATCATCCTCCTCCTCCTCCTCATCATCATCATCATCATCATCATCATCAGCAAGATCATCATCATCATCATCATCATCAGCAAGATAATCATCATCATCATCATCATCATCATCATCATCGTCACCGTCACAGTCACCGTTATCGTCATCATCACTGTCATTGTCATTATAAATAGCCACTACTCTTACCTGGTGTTGGCGTCAAAGGATTTTCAGGTAATTGCCAGTTGTGTGCTCGCGGCCAGTGCGCAAATTTACATACGGCTGTCTCGGCTGGTTTATCATCCCTACTGGGATACTCAATGCAGACGTCCTCGCCAAAAGGTAATTGAGTCTTGCATGTGTTGAAAAATTTGACGCATTTATCTTTGCAAAGGGAGCCGATCACGCCATCAACACATGGTGTTATGAAATTGGTGCAAACAAATTCTTTTCGTAAGGTAAAGCAGTCATCACTTTCATTTGAATTACTGTGTATTAGATTTGTAAACCAAGAGCTTAATACACGCTGTTGTATTTGGGACAGTGACGTAGAAGTGTAACCAGGAATACCTTGGCATACGGGAATGACTATGTCGGTGCAGCTGTGTTTAAATTCTGTAGAAAAAAACGTCATGACAATTACATTAACCAAGTACACCATTTTTGACAGAAAAGGTACCCCTTTCGTATACCTTCCATTGACAAATGGTACCCCTCTCCTATACCTAAGCTAGAAGGTCTTCTTGTCATTTTCATGTAGTATTTAATAAATTAAAAGAGTACAGCCATAAGGTAAGTGTGTTTGAAATATTTTAATGAAAGGCCCTTTTAAATACCTCAATGACAGATTTCCCTGCCCTTTCACATACTTCGACTCGTGAAATCCCTACCCTTTCATATAACTTAAGAGTGAAAAAGATACCCCTTTCGGGCGGAGCCTCCCGATATAGGCCATTATAGGGAGTACCTCCACCGGGAGTACACCTTAAAATGATGACGGACAATGTGTTTACTAAGTAAGTTTCAGTCCTTACAGTGAAAGCCTCGTTACTAACGATATTCCCCAGGCCACCCCTCCCTCAACAAAAAGAACGTATGTTTCATCTAATTTGAAGCTGGCACGAAAGTTAATTTACTTACTTCTCCCCTCATCTCTGTAGTTAGGAGGTGTAAAGCACCTCCCTAGGTATCCTTTACTTGTCTGGGGATTATCGTTCTCCGGTAAGAGATCACACAGGGCTGCTACCCACTCCATTCCTCCCCGTTGAATAACATCCTTACAATCGTGTGTCCATTCGTAACAGACTCCTCGGCAAGGCAGATATGGTCCTTTTATTTCTTCAGTACATCTCGGTAGGTAAATAGAACATGCCATGACGTCCAAAAGAGCCGAGCAGTTACTGAAGATCCTTTTGAACACCGTTACGTGTTTAAGATACATGGTGAAGTGATGGCTGAAAGTAAACCGTGTCGTGTAGTTGTAACCACAATACACCTTTACGTCACGATATGGATCCGAAATGGTTTCATTTATCCGCTGGCACTGGGGCTCGGCGCGTGATAATCCCACGGAAAGAGCAAAGAAGACCAGAGAAACAATGTGATGTAAAAGGTACCTATAGGGAGCCGAGAGGAAACAATCATGGAAACCATGAAAAATACTAAAAATACTCCAAGGTCTGTTCCCACTCCATGATTGAGAACAGTGACAAAGGACAACCTAAAAAACAGCTGCAAAGTAATGCTTACACCAGCAAAGAAGTGTTGCATTTAAATACTTAAATAAGTACTTACATCTTTTGGAGGCCTTGAGTTGTTTGGCCGATAATTGCCATGATCGTTTCTCACTCTTCTCAACGGTGAATTTTAATAAGCTAGTATGGCGTGCAAAATGCAAATTTACATCCGCATTTCTGCCCGGTATCGCATGGCTGACATTCAATCAATTTCTCCTTCAGTTTTTAAACAAACAAACAAATTATTTAAATGAGGCAAGGTCACGTTTTCGCCTCCAGTCTATGTATGAACTAGGGAAGTGTGAAGGTTTCTGATGACTTTTATGGGAGTGCTAAAGAAACAATAGCACCGTACAACTTGAACACGGGAAATAATGTCAATACTCTATGATAATTACGTATTCAGTGGAACTGCTAACATACATTATTAATTCTTGTAACTTTGAACTAATTAAGTATACTGTAATCAAAACTGTCTGAAGTATTTGCATGTTTGAAAATAACTCATGAATTGCACAAAAGGGAACTGAAATTAGCACACATTGCTGTCTGTGTAATCCTAGGGGGATGGTGAGCTAAAATATAGAATACAGGACCACATATTTATATTCCAGTGAATAGCAATAGCGTCTATTGTTAGCCCATCGTTGGCGACTCCTTGATCTTGAGCGAATAATTACCGTAAAACGGTTAGTTCATAAAACAATAAGCAAATAATAAAAGCAATAGACTGACCTAGCCCTATAAGGGGATTCATGCTTACGTCATTGTTTACATTTTTGCTCATTTGCATACGGCTTTGCTTACAGAAGGAAACCTGTTAAATGTGATTTGACTCCAGGCAGCTAAAGAGCTAGTGAAATTTAATACATTGTGAATTTTTTAGCTCTTTAAGTATAGTATTCAAGGAGATATTGTCTTCCAAAAACTGCAAAATTTCTGGGTGGCAAAAGCACTAATGAGCTCATACATTATTTGCAAAATTTTGAGTTTTTAAACACGCGTTGCACAAAAAGTATTCAATACATGAGGCTCATATTCATTGGCAGCGTTATTCATCCTATGGCCTTTCAATATTCAGAACTGATCTATTTGTAGCTCTATCAGAAACTGAATTGTTCATGCTAATGACGCAAATATTGTAAACAAGGATTCCCCTATAAAAACAATACAGGTGCAGCCTGTAAAGAGCTAATGAAATTAGAGGTTTAATGCACATGTCATCGGCTTCCCCGTGGGGTCGACACCCGGGCTAACCAGGGGGATTGTAAAATCAGTCAAGCAAACTTGAGGAATTTCCCCGGGGGGTCGGGGAATCTCTCAAGACAAAGGCCCCTGGGTTAGGTGTCTCCAGCTAAAAAATTCCCGTGACATCCTTTTCAAACTTGTGAATTCCCCCACCCCCTAATCTTTGATCGTAGAACAATATCAAGATTTTCCCCTACCCTCGGGCAAAGAATCCCGTACATCTCCTTGTATTCCCCCACATATCTCCCTGGTAGGCCCGGGGGTCGACCCCTCGGGGAAGCCGATGACATGTGCATTAAAGAGGAGCATCCCAACCGTAAAACAGAGTCAGCCTTTCTGTGACGAAAGGCTGCAATAACTGGCTAGCGTGACAACAGCCAGGTTAGGCTGTGTGCAAACGGAATGCACCTATCTCAAAGGAAGGGTTCCGTAACAGTCTCTGAAATAGGAGTTTTGGAATAAGTTCCTCCTGAAGTTTACTGACTGGTTGGTTGGTCAGTTCAAGCGTTCAGAGTCATTATTCAGCAAAGTTTCGTGGACAAATCCTTGATAAATTACTAGTCACGTTCTTTATTCTCTCATATCGCTACAATTCTAAACAATTTTTAACCTTCGCTAAGCCCGATAGCAAGCGATTATACTCAAAAAAGAGTTGAGGAGAAATCCTTGACATTTTCAAAAGTCACGTTCTCTATTCTCTCGTACCGTTGTTATTCTGAGTATCCTTGAACCAAAGTGATGAACCATTTTGGATCGTCCAACGAAACGGTGGAGAGGACTCTAAGACTCTTAAGAGGGCCTGTCTCGGGAGAAAAGGGAAATATCTCCGGGAATTTGAAAGTCATGCTGGGAATCGGGACACTTAAGAGAACGCCAAGAAACATGAAATTACCTTAACGGCGTCCCTCTATCGAAGGCCGCCAGTGGTGCGAACAGCTACATAAAGAGGTTAACTCCAGAGGTTGGGGGGTGGGGTGGGGTGGGGTGGGGGAGGGGGGGAGGATTAGCCATCCTGCCCGGCGGCCCGTGATGCCGTACGATTGAAAGTTGCCAGAGCAATCAAAATATTCGTGATGGAGACTTAAATTTTAACTGAAACTGCGTGGAATATAACAACATCACCATTGGATTAAACTGATGATGAGAAAAGCTTTTGTTTTTTAGCTTGATGATGTTGCTTTCCCAAATTCACCTTCAGTCCTACATTTGAGGAAATATCATGTTGATTGCACGAGTTACAGTACGTAACAGGAGCGCTAGAATCCGTCATGAAACTGGAGTTATGAAAACGTAAAGCTTGTGGGATGTGGCTGGAGTGACAAGGATACTTCACAATAAGGATACTTCACAAATTAATGTGAAGTATCCTTGTCACTCCAGCCACATACCACAAGCTTTACGTTTTCATTGCTTGTTTTATTGATATGTGGGTACTTGAGCCTGAGCATTAGCTATGCCATGCTGATGACGCCTAACAAGGCCGAAACAGCTGTCCATGGCTGCTAATGCTTGGGCTCAATCTTTGCTTTGGTAGATTTAAGGGGTAATGCCCGCTACCTTGTGGCCTTAGTGCCCTTTAGAGTGGCTTCAGCTTACTTGATCACATTAATTTGTGAAGTATCCTTGTCACTCCAGCCACATCCCACAAGCTTTACGTTTTCATTGCTTGTTTTATTGATATGTGGGTACTTGAGCCTGAGCATTAGCTATGCCATGCTGATGAGGCCTAACAAGGCCGAAACAGCTGTCCATGGCTGCTAATGCTTGGGCTCAATCTTTGCTTTGGTAGATTTAAGGGGTAATGCCCGCTACCATGTGGCCTTAGTGCCCTTTAGAGTGGCTTCAGCTTACTTGATCACATTAATTTGTGAAGTATCCATGGAACTGGAGTTAGCCGAATAGTGTGCAATGAGTGAGATGAGCATGAGAAAAGAGTGGTAAGCAAACTCGTAAAGCCTCTTCAAATCAAAAACTAGCCGGACAAAAAGTTGCATTTCTCTTTACCAGTCCCAGTCCCCGTCTCCTCAGCTTCGTGCTCTACGACACCTGACAACCGGAAACACGTGCTGCTCTTGTGGAGGCAGGCGACCAGTTTGTTTCATTTCTTGCTCGATTGTTGTTGTTCTTGTAACCGTCGGTATTTATTGACATGTTCCATGCGAACTATTCCACAAAGCGTAATCAAAGGAGCTCCAAAATCCAGAGCCTTGCAAAATTCAATCGATGAACTTATTAATGAAAATCGCTTTAATAAACTTGCGTCGCCATTAGTCCTCATTTTCATTTTGTGCGTTGTCCTTGACAACCAATTGAAAGCAAGCACCATTCACGTCTGCGCAAATGACCCATCCGTGAGAGTTGGCCGTACATACAAATGGTAATGAAAACACTATAATTTTGCGATGTTTTTAAAAGCTTTTAGGACCCTCCACACAAGCATCAAAGTTAAAATCGTGGGCGCGCAGCTTTAGCTTGAGCGAACATTTTTTATTGACATCACAAAGACTCATTGAATGCCGCACAACTATTTTCTTTCATTATTTGCGTCCTAATCAGTCCATCGATTTCTTCCCGGCTTTAGTCTTGTTGCGACGGTGTGAATTACTGTATTGGGAGAATTCGCCGTTCAAAGACTAAAGCACCAACGAGAAAGCTGTAACTTGTAAGCTTTATCGAGCACGCTCAGTTCTAGCACGTGCGCTCAAGTTTATTGACGTCACAGAGACTAGCTAAATGCTGCTCAACTGTTGCCAATTTCTTTTCTCGGGAGCGGACAGGAAACACTGCAAGAATGGGAAATTCATGCGGCACAGGTTTGAGATGTTGAGGTATAAATTCACGTTTCCCTCTGAAGCTAATGTTAGAATTTCGTGAACTGAAATAACTTGTGCTTTTTTCCAGGTACTATATACAAGGAGCTTTTACTGGTTTTGGGAAAGAAATGAATGAAAAATTTAAAAAGCGATAACACTTTTCCTTACGCAGGTAGATTATTGAATTTAAGCAGAACAATCTGTGATTTAGTTTATTTATTTCCCAATTAACGTTTTGTTCTGCTTTCAAATTTTGTGGAAATTAGTGGACTTTGAATTCTAGTTTTTATCAATAAAAACTGTGAACTTAGTGCGAGATTTCGTCGTTCTCTAAACATCGGATATTACTGAGGAAAAACCACTTCTGTTTTGGCAATTCGACTTTTCCGGATTTTAACTGAGTACGAATAGTAAAATCCTCAGTAGTCAAGTGGACTAGATTAAGTTAGCAAAGTGAAAAAAAAAACTAACAACAACAACAACAACAACAATAATAATAAAAATAATAATAATAATAATAATAATAATAATAATAATAATAATAATAATAATAATAATAATGGCATGCACCGAAAGCAAAATCTCGATAAAGCCACAATAAAAGGGCTACGAAAACAAATATCGAAACAAGTCGAGAAGATAAAGTAGCGAATTAGAAAGGAATAAATCGGAGTAAATCACGCAGTGTAACAATCAGGGAAACGAGCTCTTATGCACTTTTCTTCAGGGGTGAATGGCAACAAAGACGAACTACCTGGATTCGTGTCTAACAGATACAGATACTTTTCTATTATTTGGGCATCCACATACTCTTCTCATTTACAACCCCTTTTCCATCTCCAGAAGAAAGCCTTAAGAATCATTACTCATTCTCCACCACGTGCACATACTTACTCGCTCTTTAACAAACTCAAAATACTCAACATATTTAATATTTATAAGTACCAAGTTTCTTGCTTTGTTTTCCTTCACATGCAGAAGCTCTTGCCCTCTCCTCTTTCATCTCTTTTCGTTCTTAACTCTGATTGTCATCAATATCTCACCAGGCAAAAAGACAACTTACATCTTCATACTCACAAATGTTCTTTTTCTCTTCGGGTACAGGGTCCTCAAATTTGGAATGACATTCCTCTCTCACTTCGTAATTCACTTACTCTTTTTAGTTATCAACATAAACTGAGAGATTATTTTCACTCATTATAAGTTTAAATTAAGTGGAACTCAAATTTTTTCTACCTTCAAACTCTTTTCTTTATTACTTTTTGCACACTATCATAAATTGTTATGTTTATTTTGCTTTATATGCAGTAATAATTCTTTATATGTTGTAATAGTTTGCCTTTTCTCTGTTAATCTTGTAATTATTAATTTTTATTCTCATTTTAACTGAGCAGCACATTGTAACTCTCTGACCTACGCCATATAAGCCTCTGGCTTTGGCATCTTATTATCGTTAACTTGTGCTTTGTGTACTTATTTATCAATAAAGAGATGCTTTGTACACTGACTTAAACTATGTTCAAAGAGAGCAAAACTAAATACGATGGACAAATTTAGCCAGTGTTATAATTAAGAGGGGGGTAAGAAGAGTTTTGATGTCTCCCTCGGAAAGACAAAAAGATAGTAAAACTCCAATCAAAGGACGAGAAATTAAATGAGGTAATCTCACGGAAGATGGTTGTAATCAAGGACGAGGAATTCTCTCAAATATAAAGCAGCTGCCTAAAGAAAATAATGCGGTACTCAATGTTTTTCCCCTTCTGGTACAAGGTGAAGATTAAAGTGCTAACTTTACTATACAAGCAGAAAGGTCTATTTATGTACATAGTGTCGTTGGTTAATCTGGGAATTTAAATGTGAATGATATATGAAATAAATTATACATGAACTGCGGAAATGAAATCAAATGAAGAATGATCCTCGCAGTTGTAATCGCAATTTATGCAATAGCGAAAAGAAGCCTGATAAAAAATTCAGGACTTCAACGGGATTTGAACCCGTGACCTCGCGATACCGGTGCGATACTCTAACCAACTGAGCTATAAGGCCACTGACGCTGGGAGCAGGTCAATTATGGGTTCATATGTTCCCGTGAAAGAAATGAATGAGAATGATGTATGAAATAAATCATACAGTACAGTAGTGCATCATCTCATTGTTAAAAAGCATTTTGTTTGCACAAGAATATTCGCAGAAAATGATTCTGACAAGAGGCGCGCACGAGGAATGAGACGGCCAAGGGAGTTAGAGAGGCGCCTGGAAAGAGGCACGCAAGGGAGGAAGAAGAGGAGAAAGGATTCACTTCTCCGTCGTCGTTGACTGTGTGTTTGTCAAGCGTTTTTCTAGAGGCTCGCAACTGGCCTTCCAAGAGAGCGTCTTGCAATTATTTGGCCAAATCTCACAGCTCTTGCATTCACAAATGGCTATAGAGCAAACAAAGTCTCCGGCTAATTGGAGAACTGATGAAATTGCCGTCTCATTCACCACCCGTCATTTAATACGTAATACGTAATACGTTCAGTTACAGATCATCCATGTCCTGATCCAGCATAATACTGGGTCCGTATTGCTTTGTAGCCCTTTGGTACCTCTTGAATAATACGACAGTAGCCATAATGAAGGCCAGTCCTGCCAATAAACCCAGCACTGTACCAGCAATGGCCCCAGCAGACATTTTCCTTGCCTGGACGACTGGAGGAGCTGGAGAACAAGTAACGAAGCAGGTTACATCAATCCTCAATTGACTTCCCTATGTGATAGGACGGTACCTCCTACTACTAAAGCCCACTGCCCGGGAAACTAGGTTATCTTGAGGACGGTGACCCCTAATACAAAGATATGTTTGCGCGACTTATGACTATGTGCGTTAAATGAAGATCTTGGCGAGTGCTATTGTAATCCCAAAAGAAAACTGAGGCCAACCATGCCCTTTTAAGAGACAATTTGGCTCCAATTCAGAAAACATGCCACACATCCTCAAGTCTCTCTGAAAACATGCCTGGTCAGCCCCAATTTTCTTTATAAATTCCAAATGCACTTCCTACGATTGATTTTGCCGCATATACCTGATTAAAAAATCGTCGTCGGGAGAAGAGTACAAACCATATAAACGACACTACCCAGAAATTATATTTACTTATTTGCATTTTAAGAGCTGTTTACTTTCATTGAAGATCAGCATGCCCAAAGCGCACTCCGAAAACTTAAGTTTATGAACCGTGTGGCTGCATTTTCTTTATGCATGTAGCCAAGAGCCATAATAGGACAGAGAGGGAGACTCCCAGTCAACAGGAAGTCGTTGCTTTGTTTCTAAAAATAGAGTTTTTGAAATTACAATAGCCCAGCCAGCCTTCCAAGTCTCCCTCTTTGTAGTATTATGACTCTTAATTTGGCTAAGTTGTAAACTAAATCCTTTGTTTGCCAAGTTGGCTACTGTCAAAAAAGCGTGGACAGCATTTTTTTTTCCAAATATTTCTGTCCCACGCTCGCGCCGCAGTGCCACGAGGAAAAAATTTGAACATCACAATGCGCACTATTGTCGCCCCCCCATAATTCTATGTGGTCGTACCTTTTACGCTTTATACCTTCTTCAGAGAACGTTTCTTCAGTTCTGTGTACATGTTGTAGTTTAATTTTATCCTTGGTAAAAAAAAAATGTTCAATTTTTATTTTATTTTCATCTTATGTATGGTTATATATGATAATGACTACGAAACAAAGGAAAATAAAAATTGAACCAAGGATAAAATTGAACCACAACATACACAAAAACCGAGCAAAAATACCTCTGTATTGGGAGGCACGTTCCTTAGTAAATTGATGATGGTGGTTCGCATGTCGTTTAAGAGAGAAATGCGCGCTTAATGGCAAGGAAACCAGTTAGAGAACGAACAAGGGAACGAGAGTGCGTTCAGTCGTTTTCCTTGTCCATTCAGCTTGAATGCAATTGGCGAGAAAACGCTAAAATAGCCACCGTCATAAGCGCGAATTGCTTCGTAGGTACAGAAATATAAGCAGTTACATCTCACTGGATTATTAGCAGCAAATGCTCGCTGAGAACCTAACATATGATCTCACTTAACAAATTTTATCTAGAGACTTACAAAATTACTTGACGAATTGGCGAGGATATTTATTTTCCTCTCTGGGCCAGAATTTTTTTCTCCTGTCGGGTTTTAGCTCTTCAAAATACCTACCTTTGGTCTCAGCTTGAGTTATTGAACTAACAGTCGGCCGTGTAACCATAATGGATGCAGCAGGACTGTTCTGTGTTCCAACTATAACATAGAAACAGTAAAACGAATTAGCAGACCACACTAGCTAAATGCAAGAGCACGATGCCCAGTCTAATCCCAGTTTTAGGAAACCCCTGGATACTCCCATAAAATAAAACATTTTACGGTAGTTCATCAAGAGGACCAAACGAACTATTATGTCATATACCCAAACTAATACTTTAAAGTGCCCAGAACCCCAAAATAATTTTTTTGCTTAAATAAATCTTTGCACCTTTTCGAAACAGCTACTACCCCTAACAGTTTATAAACTTGTGAAGCGGTTTTTATTTGAGTGTCAAACCCAAAGCAAAGTAAATAATTGCTTGGACCAACAATATAGTCTCTTACGCAGCCGTTCTTAGTCTCGTCAGGCAACGTTCCTCGCCACTAACGGCTGCTGAAAACCGAACCACATTCCTTTCCCGACTATTAGCCAATCAGGATCAGCCTTCCATTTTTTGGAAAGTGTACGCGCCAATTCCTGGGTTAGGCGTACATCCAATCACAGCCTAGTTTATATCGGTGTCCAGCGCGCGCTAACAACGGACTACAGTGGAGTTATAGGAAACGGTTAGCGTTTTGTTTGCGTTTTTACTAGGATACTAGATCTTAACTAGTAATTGCACTTGACTTTGTTCCCGAGTAGACGAGTTTGGTGTTGAGGTTCATCGTGGACGAAATGAATGTGACAATTTTTTCGGGACTTGTCATATTTTGATTTGGTAACTCAACACGAGATTGTTGGCCGCGTGTCTTTGAATCGGAGATAGGAAGCCAGGAACGTAAGTCATAGGCGCTCTAGTCCCGCTTTTAAGAGACAATAAGAGGAGAAATACGAGCGCTAGCTTTGCCTTTTCCAAATTGCAGGGATTTACATGCTTTCGCTTGGTCAGTCACGGAAACGTTTTCGCGGACAGTCTCTCCATCGGGAATATTTCGTATCTCATCTGTAGCTCGTAGGAATCGCTTTGCTCTTGGAGGTTCCCTTTTACTAAAGACTTCCTCTCTTTCTCGTTGAATTTCTTTTCACGAAGCCCGTTGGAACTTTGTCAACCGCTTGTAGCAAACATTTCTGGGCTAGATTACAGGATACCCGGCCACATCATTTACAGATAGCGTCCACTGCAAATGAACAATTCGCTGCTGTTTGAAAAACACCTCACATCCACAACGATTGAATGATTTGTTGACAATTGAGTGAACGTTTGCCTGTATCAGTATTTATCGTGATTTGCATTGCCGACGGCGATGATCACGTAAAACACTATGGACAATCTTCTTAGGAATTGTTCCATCCGTGACCAGAGTCCGTGACATCGCTGACAGAATGAAAAGCATGCTGTTTCCCCTGACGTCATTGTCATTTTTGTGATACCTGATTGGTTAATTCGTTAGACCGCAAACACAAAGGGAAAGGAATGTGGTTCGGTTTTCAGCAGCCGTTAGTGGCGAGGAACGTTGCGTGACGAGACAAAGAACGGCTGCGTAGGAGTCTACCAACAATATGGAGCAGCTTAATGAACCAATAAGAATTCGAGGCAAATGAATGTGTCCGGCGCCATGAGCGGGAAACTGAATTCGAGTAATCACAGTTAGTCTTGCCTTCCTTTCTCACTTGTTGAGAAACGGGCTCGAATTTTGCTAACCAATCACATAGCTATGTAAAGCGCGAAACCAAGGCAAACAGAAATTGCTTTCGAAACTCAACTGAAAACCGCTCATCATGGTCAACACCATCATCATCATCATTCTCATCATCAGTCTCATCCTCATCTCACCACCGCCACCATCATCATCACAACTACTACCACCATAAACATCCATACCACCATCATCAACGTAACCACCAACATCACCATCACCATAACCATCAACACCACCACCATCATCAACACCACCAACACCAGAACCACCACCAACATCATCAACACCATGACCACCACCACCACTATCCTTATCTGCATCATCAGCCTCATCTCACCATCACCACCACCATCACCATCATAATCACCACCACCACCGTTATCGCCACCACCACCACTACCATCACCGTCACTACCACCATCACCATCATCGTCATCACCATAATCATCACCACCACTATCACCATCACCGTCATCACCACTACCACCATCGCCATCACCATCACCACCAACACCATCATCACCACCACCACCACCACCATCGCCATCACCACCACCATCACCACCATCACCATCATCACCACTATCACCATCACCACCATCACCATCACAATCGCCCTTATCATCACCACCATCACCATCACCATCACCATCACCACCACCAACACCATCACCATCACCACCACCACCATCGCCATCACCACCACCATCACCACCATCACCATCATCACCACTATCACCATCACCACCATCGCCATCACAATCGCCCTCACCATCACCACCATCACCATCACCATCACCATCACCATCACCACCACCAACACCATCACCATCACCACCATCATCACCGTCATCTCCCCGTACTCTTACCAGGTGTCGGCGCCACAGGTGTTTCGGGTAATTGCCAGTTCGGTGCTCGAGGCCATTGAGCTTGTTTACATACGGCTGACTCGGAGGTGTTATGATTGTCCCTAATGTGGAGCTCAATGCAGATGTCCAGGCCCAATGATAACGGAGTCTTGCATGTGTCAACAAACTTCACGCATCTATCTTTGCAAAGGGAGGCCATCACGCCATCAACACATGGTGGTAAGATCTCCGTGCACATTAGTTCTCTTTGTAGGGTAGAGCAGTCAACACTTTGATTTGAATTTCTGTTTATTATAAAACTAAGGAGGCGACTAATATTTCGCTATGTGTCTTGGGACACAGAAACAAGCAAAGAAGAAAATTTTTAGCAAGAGATAAAGTAGACATGTTCTGCATGCTTTCGTCACAAGCAGAATTGACTACTGCAATGGACTTCTTTATGAACTTGCAGATTGTGAAATAACTAAACTGCAGAGAGTACAGAACGCCGCAGCTAGGTTACTAATATGACCGTTTTGCAAGAATTACACTGGTTTCCAGTTACGTATAGAATACATTTTAAAATTTTACTTTTTTACTTTTAAAGCACTAAATGGTATGGCACCAGCTTATATTAGGGATTTAATTAATGTAAGAAAGCACGCACGCTATTCACTGCGCTCTAATTCAGGCACTATTCTATTACATCCAGCAGAAAAAATGAAAAAACCTTTTGGTGACAGATCTTTTAGTGTAGCTGCACCTACACTGTGGAATGCGCTCCCGGCAAGCCTGCACAATATTGATTCTATTTTAACTTTTAAATCTTGTCTAAAAACATATCTTTTTAAGTCAGCCTTTGGCCTTTAGCGCTTAAATTACTTTATTATTGTTAAATTTAGTTTTTGCAAATATTTAGTATATTGCATGTTAAAAAGCGCAATATAAATTAGTAAATTATTATTATTAAATTATTAAGTTCTGGCATTCGTAGGAGTTTTGGAATAAGCTCCTCAAAACGGGGATACAATTCTAAAAAGGCTATTTCGGGAGGGAAAAACGAAATCCTTTGGGGCATTTGATTTCTTTGCGGGAATGTCACCGAAAACATCGACAGGATATTCCAAATTCCCGGCGACTAAAATTAACACAAAGCTTATACTGTCTTAGAGTTGTCACTGTAAGAAATGCCAGCTAGTGGTACGAACAGCTACATTAGGGTTAACCCCAGAGGAGGAGTAAGTGTTCAGCCGTTATGCCGTTCGAATGAAAGTCGGTAAACCACCTGCCAGGCAGTCCGGCAAAACTTTTGTGACGATAGGAATTTCAACCCTAATAGGAGACATAAATTTAAGTGAAACTGCGTGAAATATAACAACATCACCATTGAATTAAAGTGACGACAGCCTCCAAGTTGGTAGAGCACTGCACCGGCATCGCAGAGGTCATAGAGATAATACAACAATGTGTTATTTAATATAAAAGAATTACTTCGTCTACTTTTTCTTACAATTAAGTTATTTAGAAAACATAGCTGGTGTCGTGGGAAGCGTCGTGTATGCCTGGTGCCAGCCCTGCTAATTAACTGAGCGTTGTACCAGCAATGGCTCCCGCAGACATTTTCTTTGCTTGGACATCTGGCGGTGCTGGAGAGTAAGTAACGAGGTTGGTTACATGAATCGTCAATCGACTACTACACGTTTTTGGACGGTGCCTGCCCATTCTCGTCCCCAGAGCCACTCGTTTGCATTTACCGTTACGAGTAACACTGGTTGCAAAACAACATTCGAATTTTTTCAAAACTGAATGCGCACCAAGAATTAACTGATAAATTACTGCGCACTTCCAGTCATTCTCGTCCCCAGAGCCACTCGTTCGCACTTACCGTTACGAGTGACTTCATTTTCCACAAATGCCTCGGGATGTCGAAAAGTGAATTCACGTTCTCACCAATTGACCGATTGACCGTTACCTTGCTTAAAAACCTTCAAGCCAACACCTAGTGCCCTCAACTTTTCAATTTGATCAGAAATAATCGCATTCAGTGGCGAAACTACAAGAACGCAACTGCGTTCAACTTTGTCCGGTGCACCATGAACGGGAGAAGCTGGAATATTGACGATTTTCCAAAGCCCGTGGGTAAAATACATTTTATAGGCTGTAAAAGTTACGAAATCTAGCCATCATCTGTCCCACGACCGAGCTAGTAAGGGACATGAGTCTATACCTTATATGACGTCACAAACTGATTTGCATGCATGTAAAGGGAAAAGAAATTTTACGGTGGTACAAGAACAGCTCAACTTGAGGTGCAAAGTTCGTATGTGCATGTGAGAGTTAAAGCGCGATACCACATCATCATCATCATCATCATCATCATCATCATCATCATCATCATCATCATCATCATCATCGTCGTCGTCGTCGTCATCGTCGTAGGGAGCCTTATTAACGACGACGGCGACGGCAACAAAAACGTCGTCTCAAAATATAACTTCCCTTTTTTGTAACTCTTTCGCCATTTTTCCAATTTGCTTAACTTGGAAAATGCTGGCGAACTATTCAGTGACTATATTATTACGAATGGCGTTAAAGTAAAGAAAAAGGAAATTTTACCGTCATGGGCCCACGTTCTCGAAAAAAACCTAAAATTTGGTCATTTCACGTTGCTGTTTTGCAAAGGACGGCAAAGAAATGTACCAGAATGTAAAATGCACTTAAGGCCCGGCCAAACGGATCCAACATGTTGATGTAACATCGTCCAACATTGTTGAATTCAACATGTTGCACTCGCTTGGCCACCATGTTGCACGATGTTGCATGATGTTGGACGAAGTTTGATATCCATCAAACATCGTCTTCAACATCATCCAACATTTCTTTTGTACTCAGGTGTGAACAACAATGTTGCATTCGTTTGGCCATTGTTTTCAACAATGTTGAATGCACGCATGCCCACTAAGCTGACTTTGCGGTATCTGTATTCATTGTATATACTTGCTTCGCGCGTTGCCGCGTGTGTCTGAAAAAAAAAAAAACAGTATCACGAACGAGCAAAGTTTTCAATCTCTCGACGAAGAGAGCTCTAACACAAGTGATATCTCTTCAAAAAGAAAGCGAAAGGGAAAAGCAGTAGCTGTAACTGTAGACCAGCGAAAGCGAGAAGATTGTCTTACGCGGAGGTCGAAAGGCTTAAGCCTGGTTTTCACTGGCAACGTAAGCACAAGGGCAAGCATACGTAACTTATGCTAAGTGAAAACGAACACTACGCAAGCGAACGCAAGCATAAGCGCAAGTACTAGGAAAAGCAAAAATTTTGATCCTTGCGCTCAGTGCTTGCGCTTATGCTTATGCTTGCGTTAATCCCGTTTTCATAGTTAATAATATACATGAAAAAATTTCGCGATTCTCATTGGCTAAGAGAAATGCAGTTTTTAGGAAACACCGGTGCAGAAAAAAGGTAATTCGGTGCAGAAAAAAGGAAATACAGTGCAAAACAAGGTAAAAAACTGAGGATTCTGATTGGTTGATAAACAAAGGCGCTGCGATTGAGCCAATCAAACGCGGCCTCTGAATGGCGCAAAGTCTGAAGAGCTGCAAGCGTTTCTGCGAGCCAAAACAATGGCTGGCTTTTTGAGCAGGTTTTCTTTCTTCGTGACCGCAATAACAGCAGAGAAGTTGCAAAACAGCACTAAACAGGAGAAACGGCTGCGAAAAGCACTGTATTTTAGCTGTCTGTTTGGAAACAGTGGTGTCCAGAGAAGGGAATTGCCGACCTAATTGGAATTACGAGTCCGTTGATGGAGTGACGCCGAGATTAATAAACAAACAAGGACAAACAAGGCGAAGATAACGAACGAGAAAGCCTGAAGGTAATGATTACAGCACTTGATAGACACTTAGCAAACAAAGTAGCCTTATAGCTATAGCCTGTAATTGTTTAGCCAGTTTTTACAGCTAAAAACGCTTTAAAAACATCGAGAAAACTGTCGTTTTGGTTCACCTTAGCTTCGTTGTGTTGATTCTGCAACGTTAAGAAGCTATCTCGCAATTTTTTCATGTATATTATTAATAAGTAATCACATGATTTTTCTCGTGCAATTTGGAATAAATAAGCACTTGTAAATTTTTTCAAAGACAACAAATTGCACTCGCCCTACGGGCTCGTGCAATTTTGTGAGTCTTTGAAAAAATTTACTCGTGCTTATTTATTCCAAATTGCACTCGAAATCATGTGATTACCTATACGAAATAAGCGCTCTTGTGCTTGCGCTTGCGTTTGAGTCGCTAGTGAAAACCAGGCTTTACGTACAATTAACGGTCTCGCAGCATTTTCTGGGCTACCAAAGACAATATCGCACGGTTTTGTTTTCTAAGGAGTCTTGGTAAATTTTGGTCCCAATCCCTTGAGACCAAGTGTTGAATCCAACATGTTGCATTCGTTTGGCCACCTCGTTCAACACTGTGCAACATCGTCCAACAATGTTGGATGATGTTGCACTCGTTTGGCCGGGCCTTTACAGAGCGATTGTTTTTGCTAATTGAACCTATTGTTTTGTGGCGTTCTCGCTGCCGTTGCCGTCCTCTTTGCTAAAGCTCCCTAATATCTTCATCGTCGTCGTCACCGTCACTGTCATTGTCATTATAAACAGCCGCTACTCTTACCTGGTGTCGGCGTCAAAGGAACTTCAGGTAATTGCCAGTTCTGTGCTCGAGGCCAGTGATTGAGTTTACATACGACTGACTCAGCTGGGTTATTAGCCCTGCCGAAGAATTCAATGCAGATGCCCTGGCCAAACGGATAATGAGTCTTGCATGTATTGAAAAACCTCACGCATCTGTCTTTGCAAAGGGAGCCGATTACGCCATCAACACATGGTACTACGAAATTCGTGCACTCTAATTCTTTACGTAAGGTAAAGCATTCATCACTTTCATTTGAATTACTGTATATTCGAGACTTAAGCGAAGAGCTTAGTTCACGCTGTGCTTTATGGGACACAGACGTAGAAGTGTGACCAGGAATACCTTGGCATATGGGAATGACTATGTCGGTGCAGTTGGGTTTAAATTCTGTAGAGTAAAAGTCAAAACGAGTACATTAACGGAAGTACAAGTTAATAACATGATGGACAAGTAAGGGTTATTGGCCTGGAACGAGGGGAATATAGCACATATCCCCGAGGGACAGGTCAATAATATACTTATTTGTTACTTGGTGAGGTTTCCTAAAAAAACAAAAGGCCATTAAATTATTAACGAAAAACTTATTTTCTACTTCATGGAGTTTTATTATAAACTTAAGTTTTAATAGAGGATTGTAGGCTGTAAAATTTTGACTGTAAACATTTTCTTTTGATTGCGGTTTTTGAATTTTTTACAACAATGCCTGTTTTGTTTACTGGTAAATATCTGTAAATATCTTGATATCTTGAGATATCATGTTTATCATGATAAACGAAAAATGATCAATGATAAATGATATTTATTTTTATCATGACAAATGATTAACGATAAACGATATCTTTTGTTATCGCTTCAAGAAAGATCTCCAGGTGCTTTGTAATCTAATTTAAACTAATTGTCAGGCAAGAGCCGGTTGTCTGCCCGTCAGCGGCCTTGTCATTCTCTGCCATGCGAAAGGTGACTAAATCATAGGAAATACCAAACCCAAATGAAACTGGCAGCGTTATGGAGCCGAGGTTGACCCTTAAACGACCAGGAAATCAGCCACATACTGTTATCATCACCGTGTTTCGATGTAACTCGTGTAAGGCATGAGTCGCACTTGGAGTAAAACAAAAATTCGAAACCTCAACTAGCAAAGAAAACTTTTAGTCAAAGCGAGGAGGGTCGCACTGTTGGGAGCCCATTTTCTTTGTTTTGACAAATTGAGAACGGAATTATACCAGATATGTACCAGAGAACAGAAAAGCTCAGGAAATCGCGGTCCTGTTAAGCGAAATAAATATGTATGAACGATGGCCAAACGAGTGTATGACAATTTTAACTGCGGCCATGATAAGAGGAAGAAATCGACATCGAAGAAGAATTGGCCATGTTCTAAACGATTGAGGGCCTGGGAATGAGTTTTAAAATTTATCAGTTGGAAAAAAATTGTTGACACTGCATGAAAGAGCATCTCAAAAACGGTCACCTTACCAAATTTGACGCTGTTTAGTTGAATTGGAGCTGAAACAAAGCTTTTGAAAATTGTGAAAATTAGAGACTTTGTATGGTTTGGAGGGACACACTTTCGGGAATAGAGATATTTGTATGGGATTTTTTAAAGATCTAAATGCATGTCAACTGGCGACTTTTCGACCAAACATGATCAAACTTGCTGAAAATACTTATTTTGAGATACCCTTTCATATGAGAATCGATTTAGTTCAATGCCATTGATTTTCAATGAAGTTTGGATTTGTTCCCAGGCCCTTACTCGTTCAGAACATGGCCAATAGCTCGATAGTCTATGCCTGGAAAATTTCCTGTATTTGGCTCGAGGTTTCCAAAATGTGCTTGACTCACCCAAGCACCACAGCACCTTTGATGTTTTCGCCGATTTTCGATCAATAGCTCAAGGTTTGAGTCGAATCGTTTTTATGTTGTCTTTATCAGAGAGCTTTAACATAAAAGCTGGAGATATACGAAGAGTTGCCTTCTATGTCTTTATGTTTCCATAATTTCTTCCACTCTCTCTAGTGTTAAACTATTTGGCTTTTCAGGGATATTCATTGTTTTTCAACGGGCTTCTGGAGCCAGGGTATTGTTAAACTGGAGGATTAAAGTACAATTTCAGGATCAAATCTCTACTCTTTCTCCAGCCGGTCGATGTTGTAACTGAGCATTTCTGTGTACGTGACAATATTTTGACACGGAGTAAGCAGACTCAAGGTTTTTTTTTAACCGAGGGAATTGACCAGGCATAGACTATCGAGCTATTCTTCTTCGATGTCGATTTCTTCCTCTTATCATGGCCGCAGTTAAAATTGTCATACATTCGTTTGGCCATCGTTCATACATATTTATTTCGCTTTACAGGACCGCGATTTCCTGAGCTTTTCTGTTCTCTGGTACATATCTGGTATAATTCCGTTCTCAATTTGTCAAAAACCCGTATAGGCCATTATAGGGAGTGCTTCCACCGGGAGTACACCTTAAAATGATGACGGACAAGTTTGTTTACTTAGTAAGTTTCAGTCCTTACAGTGAAAGCCTCATTACTAACGATATTCCCCAGGCCACCCCTCCCTCAACAAAAAGAACGTATGTGTCATCTAATTTGAAGCCGGCACGAAAGTTAAATTTACTTACTTCTCCCCTCATCTCTGTAGTTAGGAGGTGTAAAGCACCTCCCTAGGTATCCTTTAGTTGTCTGGGGATTATCGTTCTCCGGTAAGAGATCACACAGGGCTGCTACCCACTCCATTCCTCCCCGTTGAATAACATCCTTACAATCGTGTGTCCATTCGTAACAGACTCCTCGGCAAGGCAGATATGGTCCTTTTATTTCTTCAGTACATCTCGGTAGGTAAATAGAACATGCCATGACGTCCAAAAGAGCCGAGCAGTTACTGAAGATCCCTTTGAACACCGTTACGTGTTTAAGATACCTGGTGAAGTGATGGCTGAAAGTAAACCGTGTCGTGTAGTTGTAACCACAATCCACCTTACGGCACGATATGGATCCGAAATGGTTTCATTTATCCGCTGGCACTGGGGCTCGGCGCGTGATAATCCCACGGAAAGAGCAAAGAAGACCAGAGAAACAATGTAATATAAAACGTACCTATAAGGAGCCGAGAGGAAACAATCATGGAAACCATGGAAAATACTAAAAATACACCAAGGTCTGTTCCCACTCCATGATTGAGAACAGTGACAAAGGACAACCTAAAAAACAGCTGCAAAGTAATGCTTACAGCAGCAAAGAAGTGTTGCATTTAAATACTTAAATAAGTACTTACATCTTTTGGAGGCCTTGAGTTGTTTGGCCGATAATTGCCATGATCGTTCCTCACTCTTCTCAACGGTGAATTTTAATAAGCTAGTATGGCGTGCAAAATGCAAATCTGCCCGTTATCGCATGGCTGACATTCAATCAATATCTCCTTCAGTTTCACAAAGAAACAAATTATTTAAATGAGGCAAGGTCATTAGGGAAGTGTGAAGGGTTCTGATGACTTTTATGGGAGTGCTAAAGAAACAATAGCACCGTACAACTTGAACACGGGAAATAATGTCAATACTCTATGGTAATTACGTATTCAGTGGAACTGCTAACATACATTATTAATTCTTGTAACTTTGAACTAATTAAGTATACTGTAATCAAAACTGTCTGAAGTATTTGCATGTTTGAAAATAACTCATGAATTGCACAAAAGGGAACTGAAATTAGCACACATTATAAAATTTTTTAAGATAGTACGCGCGCTGTCATTGGTCGATAGGTGTGTTTTTAGCGGAGCTCCGGCGGAGCACCATACCTATAGAAACCCGTCAACTGCTTTTCTCATGGTAAAAATGGCTAGCGGTATTGCTCGTGGGCGCGTACGCACGACGACGACGGAGTTGCCCAATAATTAATAATATCCTAATAATAATCATAATAATTCAACATGGCGGCCATACTCTAGCTGATCACCTAGTTTACAGCGTACATCTTTGATATAGGGTATCCGTGTAATGGCTAATTGACACCTGTCAAAACAAGGTTTCCGCTGACCGTTACCACGTGACAATATCGCGGGCTCAAGTTAGAGCTCATCGAGGTTCGCTGTTTTTTGAAGTTGACCGCTGACCAGGTAATGGTTTTCGATTGGATCGCAGGCTCAAGTCAAGTTAATTTAACCGAAACGAGACACCCAAGCCAAAACGAGGCTTAATTTTTCGCGCGCTTTCTGCGGCTCGAGATTTCACATTCAGTTGGTGTCTTCATTTTGAGCAAAACAACATCATCTTCGAAGTTCAGTTTCTGTCTCTTAATTTGCATAAAAGGCATAAAAATCAAGAACTACTTAAAAGATACTCCGGAAGGTGAATTTTCAACTGGAAAATGGAACAGCAAAAGGTTATTCGCAGGAAATTCTTCAATTTTTGGATCCACTTCTATCGCGCCCGGATTGTGTGGTTGAAAAACAAAGGGCTTCTTCACTTTACCGCGACATCTTGCAGCTCACCAAGAAAGTTCTTAACAACTCACCGGAATTAATGGGAGGAACGAGTAGCTCACACTTGGTGGAAGAAGTTCTTTCTTTGAACAAACCGTTTGCTATTTTTGTAGATGCGTGTTTTTACTATAGTGGATCGATGCGTATTTACAAGTGGTAGAAAGCTCGACAACACAGGTAACTTAAATAAATTGAAGCTTAGCATTTGGTTTAATAGTTGTTAATTTTGTTCAGGAATGAAACTTGTATTTTTGTCTCGACTGGATATAAATAACAATCTACTCGTTTTGGACACAAAGAAGTAGCTAGTCGAATTGTTTGTTTGTTGTTTTACAAGCGAACAAGTGTTTTCCTCCGCTTGGCTGACTGCACATGTTTTTCGGCGTCTGTGTTTCTGCAGTGTTAAGAACTCAAACGTTTGCCTTTGTGTTATTAACACGTAATCGTAATGAATCCGCGTAAAATTAAGGATTAGTATCACTTATGTTTTTGTGCGACGAGGGCAATTTCAGCAGCTTTCTGAAAACTGGCACAAGTGACATTTACTCGGCCCCATGCGATTACCTATCCAAACTATCAGGATTGTTTTCCTTTTTCTCTTTTCTACGACATTTAAGCTTATGTCTAAGCTTAACGTACTATAAAATATGTTTGTTAAGTTCCGGCTAAAAGATCAAACATTTTAATCCATTATCGTGTTCGTCAAGCATAACGTTTGGTGGCTAAACGCAAAACAATGTTTGACCAAACACGGGACCAAGTGAGTCCAAAAACAATGATTTTTGCGTATTATTGCCGCTGAAATTTTTTACGTTACGTGGCTCATTTGGTTGCTTTTTACCGTTTGTGCACGACTTGTTTGTTGGGGTGGCTAAACGATCAAACATTTGTTCGTAATACGAAATTTTGGATGAACATGTTTGATTTCGATCAAACATGGAAAGCCATTTAATGGCGCACTAGGTGGCTAAACCGTCAAACATGCTCGTCCAACGATGTTGGATGAAAATATTTGATCATTCTTTGATTGCTAAATTTGTTTTTGAACAAACACACGCGTCGACTGTATTGTTTTCTTGTAATGTTTTGATGTTTTTGAACCGCGGTCAATTCCTGTTGACTACTCTAAACATAAAATATTGGCGCCAGGAAAGCCATGCTGTGTTGCTCAATACCAGTAAAAAAAATAATAATCGTGGAGCTCCGCTTTTAGGCTTGGCTAAATGTATATATTATGAGAGTATGTAAACACGGTTGTGACGTCACCCTTTCTGTGTTTACCCCGCAGAATTTAAAAAACATTTTCAAAGCCCTTTCAACACTCATGAAATAATTTCAAGTGGAAATAATAACCAAAGGAAATGGAGCAAACTTTGCCAAATTTTGATTTGGGGTTGGGCTATCTCTTCCCTACTGAGCCAGAAGAAAAAAAGACAAAGAAAGAAGAAGAACAGCGCTTTGCCCACCTCGATGATAGCGAGCTCAACGACCTTGTCGAGGGAGCTCAAGCGAAGAACACCAAATACGCAACAAAATACGCAGTGAACGTTTTCCAAGGTAATTTTTGCATTTAAGTACTACAACAATATTATTTTCAAGACATTCTTTATTAAGAAAAAATGTACACGTAAACGCACACAAAATTAAGTTACATGCTAGAGACTGTAAATGTTTCAAATCAAACTTTGCACGGCCGATTAGTTGCCGTGTTTTGGCTGTCAAATTTGCATAAAACGTATTTTCTCTGCGAAGTTCTCAACGTAAAAATCTACTATTAAATTGGTAATAATGGTCGTCAACTTTTTTCATTCAGAATGGGCTTCTTCAAGAGGAATTAATGGAGATATTGCTCAGAAAACCAAAGCGGAATTGGATGCCAATTTGAGGTTTTTCTACGCTCAGGCACGAAACAAAGACGGTGGAAACTTCAGTAGAAGCACACTGCTGGGTTTTAGGAATGGTTTAGAGCGCCATCTGAACAACCCACCATACAAGAAAGGCATACACATTGCTACTGACCCAGCTTTCCAGCAGTACAACCAAATGTTAGATGCCAAACTAAAAGAAATGAAGAAGCACGGAGAACAAAATGTCAAGCACAAACCTGCCATTGAGCGTGAGGACCTACGGCGACTGAAAGAGAGCAATGTTATCAGTCCAACAACTCCTCAAGGCCTCCTATACAATGTCTGGTTTCATATCACCCTGTTTTTCTGTCGACGTGGACGGGAAGGGCAGAAGAACTTGACGAAGTCCAGTTTCCTATTCCTCCAGGATGAAAACAACAAATGGTACGCAACCATGGCCCATGACGAGTCAAGCAAAACACGCCAAGGA
>JAEMWC010000174.1:475000-477500 GCA_016490735.1 Pachyseris speciosa | reverse complement strand
GTCCAATCAGAAACAGGCAATCAGCAGGACGGTTTCTAGCTGGCACATGAAGATCTTGCTACGCATTTCGATCACTTGATTTTGAATTTATTCGAGGGCTAGTTCGGGACCGCTTGGGCGGATTTTCGATCGAGAGGCACTAGAAGAAGCGTGAATGTTTCGGCCTTTATGTTGGGTGGTTTGGAAGCTGAGCGATGCGATTTTCTGGGGAAAAATCGCCTCGCGCTGGCTGGCCTCACTTGGATTGTGACAAAACAAACGGCAACAAAATATTGAAATATAAGGATCCCTCCCTAACGTCTTCAATTGTCTCAGACACACGTGACCAGACCCAACCAGGATCTCTTCTCTCTCGCTACAGGGGGCGGGAAGAGGAGAGACCCTGGGAACGAGGTTGGCCGAACAGTCCCAGATACATATTTAAACGATGACTGAACTTAAACCATGTGGTGTAGTTGTAACCACAACGCACCTTTACGTCACCCCACGGAAGCAACATGGTTTCATTTATCCGCTGGCACTGGGGCTCGGCGCGTGATAATCCCAGGGAAAGAGCAAAGAAGACCAGAGTAACAACGTTATGTAAAAGATACCTAAGGAGCCGAGAGGAAGCAATCATGGAAAAACATGAAAAATACATCAAGGTCTGTTCCCACTCCATGATCGAGAACAGTGACAAAGGACAACCTAAAAAACAGTTGCAAAGTAATGCTTACACTAGCAAAGTGTTGCATTTAAATACTTTAGAGGCTGTCTCTGTAAAAACCACCCACTCAATTTCGGATCAAAAATAATTTCGCCTGAAACTCTGGTAACTAAAAAACTTTACCAAGGTTAGAATAAAAACAGATTTGGTTTGAATCGAAATGGTTCTTCGGTGGCGTAGGAGGTGTTAGGAGCCATAAAATATTTCGCCCTGTCAGCGCCCGTCGCAACGTCTCCGAAAAGCATAAAATTGGCATTTTTCGTGGCGCTGTAAAAGTTTTGATTCGCATCATCCAGCAATGAATCTTACGTCATTTCACTTATTAACTTTTGCAGTTTTCCGAGAGACAAACACATTTTCGCTTGCTTTATGTTTTAATCAAGCATATTACTAAACACTGTCAAGCGCCATCGAACGATGGCCGGAAATGGCCTTGCGTCAGGAGCTAATTTTGAAATTTTGGGACCTAGTTGAACACTCTAGTCTACACAGCCGAAAAGTGTAGTCCTTTATCGGCGAAAATATGCAAAAACCCCTGTACGTTTTCAGTATTTCAAAAGTTATGGCCGTTTGTATCAGCACATGTACGAGCATTTGCGACTTTCAGGCCTATAACAAAATCGGCCTATCTCGGGAAGATTTTATCATAAGTACAGCTTACCTGCTTCACAACTCGGGTTTATTTCCACCTTCAGCCATTTTCCAAGCCTTTACATCATTGAATTGAATGGCAGTTCCAGTAAATAGGTGGTTATTGCGCTCGAAACTTGAGCACGGCGTTTGTCGATGCTCTTGTTACAAGCGAATGAACTAGGCTCGATTCCACGGCCACATTTTCCGATAAACATTCCATTGAAACATCTTTTCAGGGCTGGGTTTCTTCGTGAGTCAGTCAATTAACAATCCAAATCTTGTATTTAGGAGAAAATCGTGATTTGAAGGTTAAAATATTTTGAAGAAACTCTCACCATTACATCCAGTAGTTCGTTGGAACACGAGTGGTTTCCAATTGCCGAAAAGCCGGAAAATAACAAAAAACCCATAAGCGTTACGCCGATTAGAAACACCCTAAATTAAAGAGTAGAGAATAAATTAAATTAAAAAAAGAAACACGGAATTATACGGGGAACGAAATGATGCACTTTGACACAAATAACGAAATGGCGTCCCGAAATGTTCTATGTTTGGATCGTGACTAAAACACCACACGAGTACTACGAGTAACACACGAGTAACATACCAGTACATACGGGTACATACGAGTGACATACGGGTACGTACAGATACATACGAGTAAAAGTAACATACGAATACATACGAGTAACACACAGGTCACATACGGTCAAACGTGGGTAATACGCATAAATCTACAAAGTAAAATACAAGAAATTGGATCTTTCTCCGAAATTTTTGATTGTTTTTATACAGCTTGGTGTATTTATTATTTCAAGGGTGTAGTGTGGGCAGAAATTAGCATTTGAGGGTGTGTTTGCGTGGGTGATGGGAGGGGTGGGGGAGGGAGGGGTGGGGGAGGGAGGGTGATACAGCTTCGACTGGGGTATCTGCAGGGTTGTTTACCATTTATAAAAAATCCTGAAATTTTGGTTAGGACTTTTCGTTCAGAAGGAACGGTATGTGTTGTTTACCATTTGCCTAAAATTTCCGGATTGTTGGGCTCGCTTACTGGATAGATTACGCTCGGCCAAAAGCCACGAGGACTGAAACTAGTACGAAAAATAGAAACTTGAAAATGCAAGCACATGTTTTCTCTGAACAAAATGATCCCATCACCCC
>JAEMWC010000174.1:465000-470000 GCA_016490735.1 Pachyseris speciosa | reverse complement strand
TGAAACTTTTTTTGGACTGAGGGAGCTGTCTATAAAGGAAGCAGCATCCAGATTACAAGGGAGCTTAAGCAAAGAGAACGACGACGACAATGAGAACGTCACAAAACAATAGGCTTAATGAGCAAAAACAATGACTCTGCACGTGCGTTTTACATTTTGGTACATTTCTTTGCCGTCCTCTGCAAACAACAACGTGAAATGACCAAATTTTAGGTTTTCTCGAGAACGTGAACGCATGAAGGCAAGTTTTCCCTTCAATTTCCTAACTTTAACGTCGTTCATAGCAATTTAGTCCCTGGACAGTTCGCCAGCTTTTTAAGTTCACAAATTTGGAATAATCGCGAAAGAGTTAATTAAACGAGAAGTTATATTTCGAAATAACGTTTTCGTTGCCGTCGTCGTCGTCGCTTAAGCTCCCTAATGATATGATGCACGTTAACGAAAAAGTTGCAATGGTTAGTGGCTTTCCAGCGATAGTTGTTTACTGAGCCAATCACGATGTATGGTGTACGTAACGTCAAACGTTTTACCCACGCAGGGTTTCACCTGATTTAACCAAACAAAGAAGACTGTACTATGTTATACAGAATGTCCTCAATAAAGCTCGACGTGAGCAAACTCATAAACCGTACTTTGAATCCAAAACTAGCTGGACAAAAAGTTTCACTTCTGTTCATCCGCCCTTGTCTCTTCCTCTTGCTCTTCGACATTTATTACCGGAAACACGTGTTGCTGTTGTGAAGCCAGGCGACCATTCTGTTGTAGTTCGTACTCGATCTGTTGTAACCGTCGGTATTTGCTGATGTGTTCCGCGTGAACTGGGCCCCGAGCTTCACGAAACGAGCTCCAAAAGCCACAGCCTAGAAAATTCAATTAAGATGAACTTATTACAGAGAAAGTGAAAATCGCTTTCATAAACTTGCGTCTTAATCAATGCTCCCGATTTCTTGTTTGTTTTGGGAGGCATAGTTCCAGTTTGCGCAAATCATTGCACGCCGCACATAGAAGCACCAAAGAAACGCGCTAAACTGTGAGCTGTTTTCGGAAAATTGTTCAGTCCTCCAAGCATGCATTCGACGATTTTCGCTTCACCATTAAATGATATACCATTAAATGATAACGCGCTAACAGAACGGCAACAACAAACGAACTGGCAAACAGCAATTTCATTGGTTTAGCGAAAAGAAAGAAAACCGTGCTCGTTTTGATTGGTTCAGGGAACACGCTACGTGTTCGATCTGGTGCGCCAGAACTTTCTAGGAATCAATCGATATTCCGCTTGGACGTCACTCACTTTAAAGCAATTTTTACCACAATTGCTAGCAACCGCGCAATCTTATTGGCTAACTTGCCGTTGTCGATAAGAGTCTAGACAACGCTGCTCGCGTCAACGTGTTGCGCAATGCCTTTGTTCAGCTCGCGCTCTGAAATTAACATTTTCTTTGACGCTGATATTGGGGTAAAAAACAAATCGAGTGTGGTTTAGCGTTGTCTATACTCTTATCGACAACGATATTCGCCATCACAGTGGTCAAAATTTGCTGTGGACTCACTCGGCTGCGCCTCGTGAGTCCACAACATTTTGACCACTGGGATGACGAATATCGTTGTCGATAAGAGTATAGACAACGCTAAACCACATTCGATTTGTTAAATAACAACAACAAGAACTTTATTACACATGAAAAAGTTTACAAGTAATAAATTAAACACGATAGAGGTATGCAACCAGTCTCCAGAGATTCGAATGACAATGGGTTGGCGGCCATGTTGGTGGACAATAACAAAAGAAGCTAATGAGAAATCTTTTGTTCACGGTACACCAACACGGCGGTGATGACGTAAGATGCATACGCCCTATACGATACGATTGGACAATGAAACAATCCCTGTCTCATATTGTATTAGCCAGTTTTCTGGCGATTAACTGTCCCATTCTTTTAACCCAGTGGCGTAAGAAACAAATTGGAACACTTGCGAAAGACGTTTTTCAAACGAAACGAAAATCGCCTTACAAAACGTTGTGCTCGCGCAGTTCTGGTACGCGCGCGTAAGTTTGTTGACGTCACAAAGGCTCGTTAAATGCAGCATAACAAATGCGTTTTTTTTTTTCGGAGGACGAGAGAAAACCCTGCAAAAGACGGGAATTTTGGAATGCAGTTTTGGAATATTGAGGTATTTGACGAATCCTTCTGAACACTAACTTTAGAATTTGTTAAACTGAATTAACTTGCATGTTTTCCAAGTACTCTGCAAGTACTTTCACAGGGTTTTTAAAACAACTCAATTGAAAAAAAAAAACACTAAACAATAACACCACCGGTATTCCTAACACATGCATTTATAGATCACCCAAATTTAAACAGAACAATATCTGATTCAATGTCTTAATTTCACAATTAAAATTTTGTCAGATTTTTGTGCGGCATTTTTTTACTTTCAAAATGTCGGATTTTGCGAGAAAATACGCCTGTGCTTTGGTAATTTGATCTTTTCAGTTTTTCATATAGTCTTCAAAGAATTAATCAACCACACAAAGAAAACTCTTGATAAAGTCACAATGGGACTGCAGAAACATATCGAAACAAGATGAAAAAATAAAAGTAGCGAATCATAAACGAGTAAGTCGCAAACAACCAGCAGGTGAGAGGTCATGCACTCGACTAAGTGACAGTAACGGTCAGAAATAACTGCGTCATAAGCGTTTACCAACAACATGGCGGAAACGTGAAAGACAAGCCAAAGAATATCCCAAGATTACTCAAGGAAATCAAGGAAGACCCGAGGAAAACTTTGAAATACAATGCCGGCTGTGCGGAGGCTAATTTTGAGCTGTGTTGCGGTGGCGTTGTTTTGCACATGTCAGTTTGGACAGGTTTGTCTCTGTTTGGGAACAACAGGTGAGATTAAATATTTAATACACGGGACTGATTCACCGTCAGTTTAGCGTTAGAATACACTCGAGATTCTCTGCTGTTTTATCATAAAACGCCGGGTGCATTGCGGGAAAGTAAGAAGGCCAAGAGGAACAGCCACTGTTCGGTCGCTTGAAATGTTCTTCTAGGCCCACAAAACAGATATAGATAGTTTATTAAATTAATAACGTACGTAGTTGCTAGGCCGGTGGGAAAATCGGAGTAAATTAACTGCAAAAATCAGGCAAACGAGAACTAATACACTTTGTTTTGATGGGTGAATGGCCAGAAAGTCGAGAGTAGACTCGGTTGGTTTGTATACCGACGTAACTGAATTTTAAGCTAGGGGAGCAGGGATGGCGCAGTGGTGAGAGCGCTCGTCTTCCACCAATGTGACCCGAGTTCGATTCCCGGACTCGGCGTCATAAGTGGGCTGAGTTTGTTGGTTCTCTACTCTGCTCCGAGAGGTTTTTCTCCGGGTACTCCGGTTTTCCCCTCTCCTCAAAAACCAACATTTCTCCCACACGGCCCCACAAGCTTGCAGCTTTATTCTTAACCGTGTATAAAGTTTCATTACCTTTAAAACTAAACACAATGAATAAACAAGGCCCAATGCAGTGTTATACCAAGAGAGTTGAGGAAAGCACACGGAAGATGGCTTTCAATAAGGAGCGAAAATTTCAACACCATTTGATTTTCTCCCTTTGATAAGATGCCAAACGTTTTCATTTGCTTATAAAGCACTTCATTAAAGTTTCACGCGTTCAAACGTACGACTGCTGGTATCCTCTGTCACTTAACCTATCAGTCCATATCAAAACAAACTGCCTTTTCACGCGGAGCCACAAAACGAATAAGAATGAGATCAGGTTGAAATCAAATAAACCCCGGCGAGAATTAATTGACCACATATCCAGCGCTGAGGGGTCGCGCATCTCAGTCTTGTAATCCTCCAATAAAGGGCACTGAAATTTTAGTTCGATAGTCAGAAGGAATCGTTTAGCATGTGGCATAGTCCAAACTTATATTACTTTCCAAAGCGTCTACTGTTGTAGAAAACAACGACGAACAGCTAACTTTTCGACTCAGAAATCAGTACATTAAAATTATAAAGCTAACTGTGTTTCTGTTCGTGGCTATCTTCCTATCCAAAAAATTACACTCTGGCAACGTAAAGAACGACCACAGTATTTTGTAGTTCGTTTCTGTCATTTTAATTCCACAAATTTAACTTTCGAGTCACAGGTTCAAAGCTAATTGCCTTGCCTACTTAGCATCGTGTGGTATGAGACCACAGTGGGCAGAACAGGAGAGTGACAAAAGAATCACTGGGGGACACGAGGCTAAACCCGGCAGTTGGCCCTGGATGACAAACATCTTTGTTACGGGGCTGGGAGAGTACTTCAAGTGTGGGGCCGCACTGATATCGGACCGCTGGGTTCTTACAGCCGCCCACTGCACTATTGCCAATATTGGAACAATGATAGTACCCGCTAGTAAATACCCAGAGATGCTGAAGGTATTGTGTAATGTATAAATGATGCGAATAAAAGATGTTCAATTTCAAGTGCTACTATGACGAAATTCACATCTTTCACATCTTAGCCTCCTTCGCAGACGTCTTTGGGCTCGTCACGCGTTCCTTCCCCAAGGACGTCTGCTGAACTGAACCGCCGCTTCCGTTCGCGGCGGCTAGCCAATCATAGTTCGTTTTCCAATTTTTTGAAAGTAGGACTTCGACCCCGGGATTATTTTCACAGACGATGCACGTGAATCGGGTGTCGATTTCCATTCTTACGCAGCTCGTTATTGGTTTCTTCAAAACAAAGGCTAACCGCCGGCGAACGGAAGTGGCAGTTCAGTTCAGCAGACGTTCGTGGGGAAGGAACGCGTGACGAGCCCAAAGACGTCTGCGAAGGAGGCTCTTCACATCTAAGCCATTTTAAAATATAAACAAGTAGTCTGTACGAGAAGAATGCTGCTTACTATTTTAGTCTAGATATTCAAGGTTTTAAAATATGCAAATTAGCCAAGTGATGACGTCATAAACTCGACCAATTTGTATCAGAAATGCTCGATCCTTCG
>JAEMWC010000174.1:437500-460000 GCA_016490735.1 Pachyseris speciosa | reverse complement strand
GCCGTCATCACTAACTCGTGTGATGATTAGATCGAGGGTGTGGCCGTCCCGGTGAGTTGCACCCACAACATGTTGATTTAAATCAAAAGAAGCCAAAATACTCATAAACCGCCTTGAATCAGAGTCATTTGGTAGATCTACGTGGAAATTAAAATCACCAGACATCAACAGAAGACCAGGGGCCAAATTTAAGTGCTTGAGATATGTAGAAAATTCCTCGAGAAATAGGGCAACGCTAAGTCCATTTGCAGTAGATGGTGGAGGGCGATAAATATTAACCAGTCTCAGATTGTAATTTCCAGACGATTTCAAAACCGCTTCGTAGGCTTCAAAGCTCTTAAAATTAGCCAGTTGTTGTTTGACGACTTTGAACGGTTTCTTGGTCAGGACAGCGACGCCGCCGCCATGAGAAGTAGTTCTAGGATCGTGAAAGAAATTATAACCAGCAGGACAGATATCAGAACAAAAGAAATCATCGAAGTCGCTATCACGTAGCCAGGTTTCTGTGATTGCAAAAATGTCCACTTCATGCTCAACAATAAAATCATTGAGCATAAGAGTCTTGTTTCTAATAGACCTGGCATTGACGAGGGCAAAATTGCAGAGCTGGCGACGGTGAACAAATTCCGGAGGAGCCCGTAGAGGAATAGAAATCAAATTGCTTCTTACAACACCAGTACGCAGCGAGGCGAGACTTGTCGAAGCAATACGGGTATCATCAGACGAAATTATTGTAGGAATTTTCCTGCGTCCAGCTCGACATCCACGATAGCGAAGAATACCAGAGTTCTTTAGTTCAGATAATATAGGAGCAGGAAGCGAAGTATCAGAAACGCGGCGAAGTTTAAACAGTTCGCTCCTTGTGTAAATAGTGATGGTTGAACGAACATGCAAATTACTCGCCGAAGCAGCGTCTTGAAGCAATAAGTTCGAAACCGAAAAAACAGGTCCGGGGTTTCGAGACACGTCCACAAAGATAGTAATATCCACAGGAGGATCGTGCCCAGCAACAACGAGAGACGTCTGTCCGTACTTGCTCCATTTTGAGACACTGTAAGACGTCTTCTTGAATCCGCTTTTCGCCAAATTAATTTTAAACTTTCCGCCATTGTTGTAGTTGTGGAAAATATTTTGAGAGCAATAGCTGCCTCAAAAAATTCTTGAGAGCTTGTAAAAACCGCCAAACGATTTAGACCATCATTAGGAGAATATCTGTCAACATCATGTAAGGCAAAGCGACCGATAAGAACTAAAAAATTAATAAAAAGTAGAGAGCTAAAACTCCCGGTAGCAGCCATGCCGGCGCCTTGTGAACCTGATGTTATATTGATATATAACATATTGATTATATTCTCATTTGCAAACGGTAAACGGCGTTTTTAATCTTTATTGGAATTGTATGTAATAAACCTAAACATTCAAGGGGTAAAAATTTGAGCATAGTAGCACTTTAAAGGGCATTTTAAAATTACCCATAAGAGGCAGGTGGCGCAAAAAGAAATGAAACAGGATATCTTAAAAGAAGATCGCCCTAAAAATGAAAACTGAATCTTTTTACACGAGTTTCAAAGGAAGTTTATCGCAAACAGTAATATGAATTGATCTTTCGATTAAGGTGCAAGTTGGTGTACATAATATGGACAAACATGAAGGAAGCGAGCAAGAGATAACCTTAAAAAATGTGTACTTACACCCAAAGTGGGACATAGGAACAAAGAAGACTTCTAACGGGGTAAAGATTTCAACTACACATGACATCGCCTTGTTAGAGCTTAGCAGACCAGTCAAGTTTACCTCAAGAGTGAAAAGCATGTGCCTTGACAATGGACAACCATTTGAAGGTGGTAAGGTTACGAATGCAAAACACCTGACTTTTTTCTCAAAGTGCTGGGCGAAAATTTTATTCTCACCTTCAGCATTTGAAGGGGTTCCAAAATTCCCGCCGTAGCCTGAAATTTGAGACATTTTGCTCGCGGCCAAGAGGTCTCTGCGACGTCATTCGTGTGTAATGTTCAAGCGTGAAAAATATCTGAGAAGGCGAAAAAGCTTAAACCTGGAAAGTTCTGCGCAACTGGCGGCCCAGGTAGTGAATCTTACAGTAGTTCTGACATTTTTATTCCTCGGAACTCACAAAAACAGAGTGACGCACTCGACTGAGTACACTCGAATGACGTCATGACTACTCACCAGACCACAGGTCTTTGTCTAGAATTTTAGTGAGAAAAGCCCAACTATCGCTGCATTTTAAAATAAGTCCCTGCTACTTTAAGTAAATTATTTTCCCCTCAAAATGTTTCTTAAAACACCAATTTTCATATTGGAGGAAAAAAAACTGGCTTTGAAATTTCGATTCATGTGCACCTGAGATTTGTAATCGTAAAGTATACAGTCTTTCTTTGGTAGGTAAAATATGCTACATTGCTGGCTGGGGGACTCAGAAGGTTAAAGGACCTCCTACCAGGATACTGCACGAAGCCGCCTTACCTCTGGTATCGCATGAACAATGTAACGCCCCCCTGTCATACAGTGGAGTTATTACTGGGGACATGATCTGTGCAGGATACAAACAGGGGGGTGTGGACACTTGTGAAGGAGACAGTGGGGGTAAGTAGTTGTATTACTGATGACACAATAGGCCACTTTCAATATGACAATGAGTAAGAGGCCACTTTGCTAGTTGAAAAAGAAGCATTTTTCTTGCGTGCCAACTCATTTTTTATTGGTGAGTCAATCAGAATGCGAGCTACAATTGCAGTTCATAACACTTAGTCTGCGAGATCGAAGTTTGTATCAACTGGCAGTGGGCAATGCGCGAAATCACCAGACAAATATCACCCGATAGAAACCTGGGACTTGCCGATTTGTTCACCAAAGAATCAAGCTCAAAGTGACTTAATTCGTGCCAGATGGTTTCTACGTCTGGCAAACTGCATTGCACGCGCACCAAGGCCGCCTATCGAAAATCAGGACAGCCTATTGTAGCCAATCAGATTGCTGGTTTCCCTATCGAGGTGGAGTGTAACAGTGGTTGTTTACCATTTACCACAAATTCCCGGAAATTCCGGTTGGGATGTAAATGGTAAACGGTTTTTTTGGTTCGTCCCAGTGGAAAATTCCCACGGGAGTTCCGAAAAGGTAGTCCTGTTTTCACGGTTGGGAAGTTCCCAATGGAAATTCGTTTATCATTCACAAGTTTCTATGTTTCATAATAGTTTCAGTCCTCTTGGCTTTTGGTCGAGCGTAATCTATCCAATCAGCGAGCGCGACGCAACAATCCGAAAATTTTAGCTAAATTCGCCACTTTCACATCTCTCATAATACACTTTGTTTGCCCTTCAACATTTTGCATAACTATTTTCTTCAATTTCTCTTGTGACTTACAATCGTCCCGAGAGAAACTGAAAACAATGCTTACCGTATTTACTCGAATAAGCGCTTTTTCGCGCCACAAGTGCGGCGCTTATTCGAGGGCGGCGCTTATTTAAACATTGTACCAGACAAATTTACTTTTTCTATATTTTCATTCAACGGTACACTTTCTATCTGTTTATTTCCCTATGGACTGATACTAAACTGATAGTACATCTAGAATTACGAGAGAAATTCAAGCGGTGAAAAAAACCCGAGAGTTTCATGATAACGAGAGCGAAAATATCAGCGGTGAGAGCGAACTCCTTTGCCGTTGTGGAACAATTTACAACGTTCAGTCAATTTCGATGTCACTGTCTCCTTCTTTATCAGAATCTACGAGCTCCAGCGTGGGAGGGTAAGCCTCTTCCACATCTGAATCTGTGCACGCGAAAGGATTTGCATCTGGTTCCCTCAAGATATCCAATTGCGTCTGAAGCATAGCTCTCCCCGTGCTGCATGGCTGCCCTTCTTTGAAACAATGAATGGTCTCGTCGTCCGAGCCATCCACAGGGAGGTTCAAGGCACAGCTTGTGAAGGAACGTTACTTCTGTTGGAAGCTCAGCCCAAGCGTCCAAAATCCATTGTAATATAGCTCGTCTTGGCGGGGCTCTCAGACTTCCAGCGGCAGTTTCTTCATTAATTCCAACTGTTCCCAGCCATTCATCGTACTTCTCTGTGCACGAGGACTTAAAGGGCTTATTCCAGCTGACGTCGGGTGCCTGAATGTATTTAGTGCAGCCTCCAGGCACAATTACACGATCAATTTTCTTAGATTTCAATGACTCAGTGACGCTATCTTCCATGTGACATTCGTAGGAATCCCGCCAGGCTAACAGCCTGCGATTGAATGCAAATGATCCAAGAACAGAGTCAACCCAGATCTTGGTTAACTCAGTGTCCATCCATCCGTTTGCTGACGATGCAACAACTGCTCGATGTTGGAATTCTTGTTTTAAAGCTGCAACGTCTCGCTTTGCTCCTTTAAATACCACCATAGGTTTCAGTTAAGTTCCATTGGCCTTCGCGGCGAGACAGACCGAAACCCTTACTTTTTCGTGACCGGTCGATTTTAGAGTGATGGATTTCTTCCCAGTTGCGTCAACGGTTGTCTCTGATAACATATCGCACCAAACTGGGGTTTCATCCATTGCAATAATGTCAGGAGCCTTGTACTTGTGCTTTTCTTGTAATCGCCTAACCTGGATTACATACGATACAAGTTTTGCAACCATTCTGTCTGGATCTTGCTGGGCAACGGAGGTTTTTCTTCTCAAGGACAGACCATTTCGCTTCATAAATTTTTCCAGCCAACCTCTGGAAGCTTTAAAGTCGTCGTTGTCCACTAAGTTGTTTTCCGTCATATCACGATAAGTAACTTCTGCTTTCTTCATTATAAGCTTACACGAGACTCGTAATCCGCGAGCACGCTTGTTTTCAATCCATTCCAACAGGAGTTCCTCCAGTTTCGCACTTAATGGTTTTCTACCACCTCCACTCAATCTGCTCCGTTGCTTTCCTTTGGTAGATCCAAGCAAACCTTCAATATTACTTTTCTTAGCTCGCCATACTCGTACTCTCTTTTCATCAATTGAGAATCGCCTAGAGGCGGGTCGATACCCCCTTGCTTCGGCATAAGCAATCACTTCTTTTTTGAACGCTAGGCTGTAGTTCTGAATTTTCTTTCCCTTATGGGAAATCGCATGCCATTTCGCCAAGCACGATGAAGCAATGTTGCAAGTTTCCTTTTAATTTTCGTAGCGTGGGAACGTTCACCCTGATTGGCCGAAACACATCAAATGACGTCAACGGGATTCGCATTTTTGCGGAGGTGTGGTGTGTCTAGGTCTAGCGTGGCATTTAGACCTGTACTTCAGAGAGCACTGTTTTATTTAAGCAAACAAAGGAAAAATGGCGAGAGCTTCGTCAATAGAGTTCAAAATGTATTTTAAAGTACATTTCGAAACAGTTATCAGAAGGCATCATGTTTACAAGCATGCCTGTACCCCCGTTATCGATAAGTTCTGCAGTGTGAAAGACAATCGTGCTGAAGCCCAAGAACACGATTCTAATGCAGTCGGTGTGTACCTAGTAACGACGCAGTCGGACGCAAAGAAAACTCTTGCTGGTCATGTTCCGATAGAACTGTCACACTTGTTAAAGAACTTCCTCGAAGCAGAAGCAGGAAACAAGCTGTGTGCGCAAGTAACAGGAAAACGAAAGAGAGAAGTTGGGCTTGTTGTGCCGGCAAAGTTCACGGCCCTGACATCAGAGCTTCGCGTAGCAAGAATTCTGGAAAGAGAGCTTACCGCCCGAGCAGAGAAATACAGTCACTTTGAACTAAAGAACATCACATTTAAGGAAAATGAATTGCCGATGCTGTTTTAAAATTGTTTTATAGTGTTTCTCCTGGTTATACGGAATTCCTCGAATAAGCGCCGCATCGGGGGTGCGGCGCTTATTCGAGGGCGGCGCTTATTAACTTTTTTGTCCCAGATGCGGCGCTTATTCGAGGGTGGCGCTTAATCGAGGGCGGCGCTTATTCGAGTAAATACGGTATGCAAAATTTTGTGGGGTAGACAAAGTGTATTGTGTATTGTGGAAGTGGCGAATGGTAAACACCACGTACCGTTCCTTCCAAACGAAAATTCCCAACCGAAATTTCCGGAATTTTTTTTATAAATGGTAAACAACCAGTAATCCTGGTTGCTTCATACTAATAAAATCACAGCGTGGGCTACCTGTGGCGTGAGTGTGACATTCCTGCTTTAGAGTGTGACCACACCCATGTTTTTTGTATCCACAGGTCCCCTGATGTGCCAGGGAGAAGGGGGAAGGTGGTACCTGACCGGGGTAGCCTCCTTTGGTCACACGGGGTGTGGTGTACCGTACAAGTATGGAGTGTACACGAGAGTGGTGAACCATCTAAAGTGGATCTCACAAGTCACAGGCATGAATATATCACAATCGCCACTCAACGATATACCTCTGATAACAGAGCCACAACAGGACATATGGGATCGGTAGCCCCGTTCCAGAAAAAAAGTTATCATAAGGATAGATAGCCAGCATACAGGCTCTTCATTTGGGCAATTCAGAGAGGATTTTTTGCTTCGAATTTGTTTTCGAATTGCGCGCGGTCAAAAGCTAAGGGACTGCATTGAGCTAACCCAATTCCTTAGCTTTTGACCGCGCGCCAATCGAAAGCAAAATTGAAGCAAAAAAACCTCTCTGAATTGCCCAAATGAAGAGCCTGTATGCAGACTAACGGATACAGCTATTTAGATGGGTTTTTAATTTTTGACATGTTCGTCTTCAAAAGGCGTTAGGAGACGGTTGTGAGTTTCTGTTGAAACATTGAAAAAGAAATAACCCAGCATGGAAGAACTGTTTGCTATCTTTTGAGAACGGTTACACTAGATTTGCACCAGCTTATCTGGTGGCTACACAAGATCACTTTCGAGACGATACATCACTTCACATACGTCTCAAACACTACACGAGAACCTAGCTTAATGCCCTTAGGTTCCACGAGTTTCCTGTAGCTTAGTGGATGAAGAGCATCCGAACTAGCAATTGGAAGGTCAAGGTTCGTCTCCTGTTGCGATAACTCGTAATATTTTTTCGAGCATACGTAGGACACTAACAGAGAAATTACATTTTTTTTTTTCACAACAACGACGCAAAGCAAAGTCTTTTATTTTTCCTTATTTCCTAGCCCGCCTAGATTAGCTATGCTACCTGCGGATCAGGTAATTCTGTATCTAATCAATACGGTGTCAATAAAAATCAACTTCATCTTCAAGAGAGCAAAAAGAATGTACCCCTCAGAAGCTTTCAAAAGTTGTAGTTTCACATTAGAGTCACTTTGTACAGCATCATGAAAAGCGGTAACAGCTGAGGGAGTTAATCTAACAGAACATGTAAGAAGACTTTGTCAAAAACCAAAAAGAAGTACCATAGAAAAGTGCTGCGAGGCGGTCCGTGGACTGTATATGGAGAATTCAAAGTTATTATCACCTTGTACAGCATATTAAACAGCATTACGGGAGAGTACTGCATCATAACGTTTAACTGATAAACTGGGCCACAGCTGAGCCCACTCAATAGTTCTCAAAGGAAAGGCCACACTTAAGGGTTTCTTCTTCGGACAAAAAGTTAGAACGAGAAAAAAGAGAAATTGCCGCACCAACTGAAGCAAAGCAGGCACGCAAAGCACGACAATAAATGACTAAATAAATACTTCGCGCTTTATAGAACAATAAAAGCAAACAAAGCTAAAATTAAAAGGAAACCTCACCAGATCCACAAGTATAGAAGAAGGTTCTGTACACGGCCCGTCTGACAGTGCAAGAAGGCCTCCCTGGTCTGTAGAACAAGAAGAAACGTGGGACGATCCTGTAATTACCATTATAAAAAGTTCAAAGAAATACGCGCGTAATGAATGGTCGAATCGAATTAAGCGCGCGCAAATACCTGTACTTGTTTCTCGTGCATTGTTGAGGTGGGAATTTTTAAGAACACTCGAGAAGTACATGAATAGGTGCGTGCTTCTTGTTCTTATAAACTCCCGTGTGCTGATATAACTCTACAGTGTACTCGGCAAGATTTTCGTTTCTCTATTCATAGTATCAAAACCGTCAATAGTTTGTTCAGAGAGTGTAGCAGCTGCACGTTTCCACGCTGCCAAGCATACATTCAATCTAAAGAGGAACAGATTTTTCCTTTTCACATTAAAGAGAGTCAAGTTACCCAAAAACAAGTGAAATTCATCCCGGACCAGCCTTATGGTGGTTTCCACTAGACCCGTATGTACATCTCAGAATTCCAACACAAGTCCCGTACATTGCAAGTTACATTCGTGCAAAAGAGTCCTGCTTATTTAACAGTTAGATTATTCGCTCTCCATTTCAATCGCGTGATACGCCCTCATCAGCTATCACGCATAAAAATCGAGAGTCGTTTAAAAGTAAACAAGAAAATTATCAAAATCCTCCTCGCAGACATTAAGCGGCCGCCATTTTGTTGACAACCGCCACTCACTATCTACAACAGAATCGATAGCAAGTATTGTAGCCAATAAGAGAAAGGCATTCGTGATAGAACGCTAGCAGATTTACTCTAATTTCGGAGATTCTACGATTGCATAAAATCTCCGACTTCATCTGCGTGAACTAACCTCTGACAGTCTTCGCCATTTGCCCGAGACCTGTGATGGTGTTCGCTTGGTTCACACAAAGAGCTACAACACTGCTCAGTTTCTCAGTCACTCCACACTCAAGGACACTGGTATGCCTTCTGTACAAGTCCCCGCCAACTATAAAGCACTTTTCTCCAATACGCTGATTGAGCTTCTTCCAGCCATCTTTGTCCTAAAGATAGGTAACAGGAGACGCAAGACAACGTTTTTGGCATGGTTTAAAGTTCTTTAGAATATGAAACGATTTTTAGCTGAATGCCGTAAATCTGCAACTAACGAAAGCACTCCAACCAATCAAAACAAACGTAAACAACTCAACGAACCAATTCGAACACGAAGTGCATTTGCGAAAATGACGTCAAGCACGGGAACGCGTGAAAACATGCCACGATTTTAGTTTGACATCTAATTAGTTGAAAGGTGACTGACGTTTCGCTGTTGTTGTTTAATGAGTCACATAATGCAATGCCGTCAGTAGGGAGCTTAAGCAACGAGGACAGAGGAACGAGGACAGAGACGAGGAAAGAGTTAGAAAAAGGAGGAGTTATGTTTCGAAATAACGTTTTCGCTGCCGTCGACGTCGTCGTTGCTTAAGCTCCCTATAGGAATTCACTATATAACTGGCTCTTTCAGCGGTTAAGATGAATCAATTCTCCTGCAGTGATTGGCTATCCGCGAGGTCAAGATGGAGCCATCTTGACGGATCGGGATAGCCCGTTTGTCCCACGTTTTACTGTCTTTTAATAGTATCGTTTGAGTCATATAATAAAACCTCGTTCTTTTTTTGCGTGTTTATGGACCATAAACACACAAAAAAGAACTTGGCCAATATCTTGCCATCTTGACCGAACAAGCTCGGTCAATAAGCCATATATACAATTGTGTGTTAAGTGACCTGGCCTTTGAGTGGAAGTCAGGCTGAAGGTGACCTTATTTTGATACAAACCTCTCTGGCTTTTATGCAAAGTGGACTAATTAGCACAAGAACATGATTTACAAGAGAAAAGCAATAAGGTCTACATCAAAACAAGGTCCAAAGGCCAGGTCACACACGCCTGTAAAAGGAACCATTCTCGATTAATAGGTATGGGTGATTTTGAAGTTTCTAACATAGTCACAGTGTATGGGCCGTTACGGTGAAATTTCGAGAACTTTCCAAGGATAAAAAAAGTACACCAGACGAGAAGCTGATGCCTTTTCGGGTTTCCTTTCAAAATTTCCCGCGATCAACCTGAGGATTATACTGATTTTTATACTCACCGGACTTCGCACACCGTCCACAATAGCTGTTATGCTAGGATATCTGTCATGAAGCTCACAATATAAGTTGATTACATCATCAAGACTCTTAAAAGTGTTGGTGATTATCTCATACTTTTGTTTCTCCTGTGCAAAAAGGGACAAAGAGAGTAGAAAATCAGTAACACTGCATAGCTGAGGTACATAGATTGATATAGATTGCATAGATTGCTATTTCGTGATATTTATTTTTTTAATTGTGATGGACACAATTCAGTCGTCTAGAATGCGAAGTGCCTTGTTCTATAAACAATTTTTTTTCTTTTTTTATTTCTTCTGTAAACATTTGGGCCTGTAGCTACTCTCGACATACATTACCACAACTTTTGCGGGGAAAACAAGTGCGGCATTTGTTGGTGACCGTATAAAAACTGAGAAGGGTGAAAAAATTATTAAAAATCACTTAAAACGGCGGACAGCAAAACACCAACGGCTAAGTGTGGGGGAATGGTACTGTCCTACAATTAAACAATCAAATTTGAAAACGAAGGGCAAATGATTAACAATACAAATTCGTTCACTTTGCCTGTGTTTTGCATTGGCCCGCCCGGGGCGGTACTCCCTTATATGGGCTATATAGGTATGTGCGGCCCCTAAGGGTATGGCTTTTTAGCCGTTTTGGCCTGAAATGGGGTATCGATTTTGACCATTTTGATCTGAAATAGGGTATGGTTTGTGCACTCTTGTCTTGAATTGGGTATGTTTTTAGAAGAAGCTACTTCTTCATCATTAGGCGATAACACCATCAACAAAAGCCCTTCTCGGAAAATTGATTCTGATTCTGTGGGACGTTAAAGAACCCACGCACTGTTCGAAAAGAGTAGGGGACGTAGTTCCTGGTGTGGTGGCCGATCTCCCATCTGATGGTTGGGTTTGGTAAATGCTCGGAGATATCAGCTGTATAAGCTACTCTAAAATCCTTGGGTAAATGTAGTATATGTATGTAAGTATTCTCAAATTATGTTTACGGTAACCGTGAACGTGAAATATGTCTGAAATAGGGCATCGAATTTTTGGTCAGGTCTGAAATAAGGTAGGGATTTAGGAATTTTGGTCTAAAATAGGGTAAGGGTTTCAGGAAGCAGGCTGCTCCCCCCTCCCCCCGGGCATTGGCCCGATGATGACTTTCTGGTAATTTTAAACGTCCAATCAGATGACCTGTTCCAGGCGTTTAGGTAGTGTGGAGTAACTTCTCTTCCATCTATCTGAACGACTAGGAAAGCTACCAGTATGAAGTTTCAACAGCCATTGGTTTTCTGACCGCTGGGCAAGGGAAATGAAGACTCTGGGTACTAGATCGTGTTTTAGTATCCATCCAATATTTTCACAATAATTATTATTCAGTTGATTTACCAGGGTCTTTTTGAACTTTTTCTGGGGCTAAATAAACGACTAACGACGACACGACTAGAACTAAAAGTACAAACAGGATCAAACCCTGCTTTTCTGCACGTGGCAAAATGTTTAAATTGTCGCTACAACCAGTTGCAAAAATGTTGAGACACTACCAATAAAAAACTCACTTTTCTCCTAAAACTGCCCCTTGACAGTTACTGCGGGACAGGCAAGACTCCCCTCCCCCTTAACCCATTGACTACCGGCGGTTTTTACATTTTCGGAGTGATTTTCCACCTATAAACGATGAATAGCAATTCGTGACTCTTTATTTGAACTACCAGGGAAAAGTGGTGCTGTCCTAAGCCACTGGAGGCTCAAGGTTTCTGAAAACGTCATTTTGACGTAGCTATTTTTTATCCGTGAAGCGACAACAATGGCCCAAGTTCGGTTTGCTTGCGATTTCTGCTAAATTTACAGCCATTTTTCATCTTTAGCGGCTGCCTGATGAGCATCATTAAGCGTGACGGTAGCTAAGAGTCCACTTTCTCAAAGAATCGAGCAAGGTGATGTACTTTGTTGTTGAATTTGGCTTGTTACTCGACGAACTGGGAATTTGGCCGGTCGAACACTTAGTACCTCTGGGACTCGACTATTGATGAATTTCTCGACCTACCGCCACATATTTTGGAATTTCTGTGTACTGAAGATGACCACGAGCAGGAAATTTTGGCGGTAGGTCGGAGTGGCTGTAGACTTAGTTTATATGTGAAAGAATTGGGGGATGGAACGGGCGCTGTCAAAACTTCTCGTTAGTTCCCAGCATGCAATGCGCTCAAGATGTTGAAAATGTCGGGAAGGCCCGAATGCACTGGAACAAAAGGCTGTATCTACGCTCGGGAGAAGAATATGAACAAAAAAAGTCATTTCTAAGCTAGAAAAAGGACTGAATTTCGTTATGATGGTTGAATTTTGGTTTTTCGACGATGATTTCACTAAAAAACATGAAGGCAAAAAGGGGCATTTTTGTTGTTTCTCTTTGACGTTAAAAACGGCCAGTTTCGTTCTTGTCCAAACTCAAAAGGCCATATTTGGTAAAAATCGCTACGTTTCTTGCATTTATTGGATATCCAAATTTAAAGGGCATTCCATTTCGTGCTCACAACTAACAGTTAAGGCAATATTCCTGCGATTGAGAGAGTTGCAATGTTTTGAAGCATGGGAGTTTTTTACGGCCGGTTTTGGCCGGCACGGGTGCCAATGGGTTAAACAAAACATAATTTTTTTTTGATGTTGATATTTTTTATTGCTCACCTACTTAAACAAAAGCCTTTGAGGCTAGTAACATATCAACGCTATTTTATTCGAAAACAACCATATGCTGCAAGATCTGGGGGGAGGGTACCACTTTCTGGCCAGTATTTAGCTTCAAGGTTGAAGTTGCATGAAAGCCAACTTGAGGGGGTGGTGATTTTAAAAACTAGACAATGGAGGTCGAGTTGGAGCCACTAGTGACAGTCAGAAGTCGATGATCATCTCATCTAGGGTAATTGAGTTTGATACTGTGGCTTGTCACGTGACCTAGCCAACTGCAAACCCAGCAGGTAACGTGAAATGAAGCCTGGCCCTGCTAAGTTACCCACCCCCCTAGAAACTGTTTTAACTGTAGAATCTTAACTCTGACCCTGGATTTAAACTACCACCAACCATGACTTTCACTGGATAGTGTTAAAAGGACCGGTCACGTGACCTCTATTTTTCTTTGTTAACCCATTGACTACCGCAGGTTTTTACATTTTCGGAGTGATTTTCCACCTATAAACGATGAATAGCAATTCGTGACTCTTTATTTGAACTACCAGGGAAAAGTGGTGCTGTCCTGAGCCACTGGAGACTCAAGGTTTCTGAAAACGTCATTTTGACGTAGCTATTTTTTATCCGTGAAGCGACAACAATGGCCCAAGTTCGGTTTGCTTGCGATTTCTGCTAAATTTACAGCCATTTTTCATCTTTAGCGGCTGCCTGATGAGCATCATTAAGCGTGACGGTAGCTAAGAGTCCACTTTCTCAAAGAATCGAGCAAGGTGATGTACTTTGTTGTTGAATTTGGCTTGTTACTCGACGAACTGGGAATTTGGCCGGTCGAACACTTAGTACCTTTGGGACTCGACTATTGATGAATTTCTCGACCTACCGCCACATATTTTGGAATTTCTGTGTACTGAAGATGACCACGAGCAGGAAATTTTGGCGGTAGGTCGGAGTGGCTGTAGACTTAGTTTATATGTGAAAGAATTGGGGGATGGAACGGGCGCTGTCAAAACTTCTCGTTAGTTCCCAGCATGCAATGCGCTCAAGATGTTGAAAATGTCGGGAAGGCCCGAATGCACTGGAACAAAAGGCTGTATCTACGCTCGGGAGAAGAATATGAACAAAAAAAGTCATTTCTAAGCTAGAAAAAGGACTGAATTTCGTTATGATGGTTGAATTTTGGTTTTTCGACGATGATTTCACTAAAAAACATGAAGGCAAAAAGGGGCATTTTTGTTGTTTCTCTTTGACGTTAAAAACGGCCAGTTTCGTTCTTGTCCAAACTCAAAAGGCCATATTTGGTAAAAATCGCTACGTTTCTTGCATTTATTGGATATCCAAATTTAAAGGGCATTCCATTTCGTGCTCACAACTAACAGTTAAGGCAATATTCCTGCGATTGAGAGAGTTGCAATGTTTTGAAGCATGGGAGTTTTTTACGGCCGGTTTTGGCCGGCACGGGTGCCAATGGGTTAAGCAATGTTGTTCAGCCACATTTTCTATATGGACTCGCATTTTGCACGAACAGAAAATGTGCTCCAACAATGGGGAGGGGAGGGGAGGGAAATTTCTTTTCAGTCTGAATCAAGTGTACCGTCTCAAGTATTTTTGCAACTGGTTGCAGCACTGAAAATTACCTGGTCATAAAATTCTGAAGCTGCGCAGTTGAGCGCTATGTGAATGTCAGTACCTAGGCTATACCCACAGGCGGACACAGCATCTTGTACAAAATCCAGCGCCTGATCTGGCTTGTCCATTGGAGGAGAGTAACTACCATCATCAGTCACGCAACGACCTGACGGCTGAAAACACAAACGATAAGTACGTCTATCTTTACCTTGAAATTGCAATCTGGCCGGCAATCAGCGGTCATACTCTAATTAACAATTAGATTATGAGCTCGAGATTTCAATCACACATAGGAATCGAGAGCGAATAATCTAATTGTTTTAGTATAAATCTTCTGGTCGTTCAAAACTAAACAAGTAAATTAGCTTAATCCTCCTCGCAGACACTTCGAAAACGCAAAGAAGCGGCCGCCATTTTGTTGACAACCGCTACTCACTATCTATCACAGTATCTACTAGCGTTCTATCACGAATGCCGTTTTCTGATTGACTACGCTACTCGCTATCTATTCTGTGATAGATAGCGAGTAGCGGTTGTCAACAAAATGGCGCCAGCTTCTTCACGTTTTCCAAGTGTCTGCGAGGAGGATTTAGACAATTTACTTGTTTAGTTTCGACGGACTAGTAGATTTATACTAAAAAAATTAGTTTATTCGCTCGCGATAGAAATCTCGAGCTCATAATCTAATTGTTAAATAGATAGCGAGTAGCGTAGCCAATCAGAGAACGGCATTTGTGATAGAACGCTTGTAGATTTATACTAAGGCGTGTTACTATTCATCACATTATAACACTGTCCAAATACGGTCATGGTACACTCCACAAGAGATAACCTATGACACACATTGCAACACTTTCCAATTATGATCATAGTGGACTCGATGCACTCAACAGATATCTTGCGTTAGCATAAATCTACTACCGTTCTATCACGAATACCGTTCTCTGATTGGCTACACTACTCGCTATGTATTCTGTGATAGATAGTGAGTAGCGGCTGTCAACAAAATGGCGGCCGCTTCTTCGAGTTTTTGAAGTGTCTGTTGTGGCACGAGACGAAACTTCTCGTTCACCCCGCTGGCTTATGAGATTCGATAGCGCTCTGCGAGATTTGACCTGAGAAGAGGCACTGCTGACTCTCTCTGAGCCCCTTAGTGATGAATTTGGGGGAGTGTAACAGGGCTTCATATCTGTACTCTTAGCGCGGTTTTCAATTGTGTCGAAAGTAATTCTTCTTTGCTTTGGTTTTGCATTACTTCGCTCTGTGATTGGCCAGGAAAACTCGCGCCACTTTCTCAACCAATGAGAAGCAAAACCAAAACCAATCGTGACTTGCCTGCACGCATTTTCCCGCGCTTAGCGCCGGATACATGCAATTGTTTCGATTTCTGATTGGTTCATAATGCCCTGCTTGCGTTTGTTGTGATTGGTCAGAATAATTGCTTCGGTTTTGGGTTCACGACACTCTTTTGAAAATCGCTCTAAAACGCAGTAACAGTACTTACTCCGTATTTTTGTACAAGAATCTCTGCCATTTGTTGATGGATGTTGGTAAACTGTTGCATAACCTAGGAAACATAAGCGAAAGGAGAATTTAGTCAATTTTTTTCAACCTTGTTAGCAACAACATCGTTGGTGTCAGTCAAAGAACCAGCACAACTGATCTATATTAACAAGCACTTCAAGACTAATGCCCGCATCACTCCAAAAGATAACCATATTGACCAACCGTTGAGACTATTAGACGCGAAAAAGTTTGCTTAGTTACCACGCAAAACGTTACTGCGCAAGCCTTTTGAGATCTGCAGCTGCCGTTAATGAATGGCTCGCTCATAGACACAAAATGATGAAATTAAGCTCTCCCTTTGCCTTTCATCTTCCGTTCTGAATTTGTTATTCTTTCTGTATTTGCGATTTTTGTTAAAGTGTACGTAGCCCCAAGATATTTTTTTCGCTTTAATAACATACATGAAAAAATTTCTCGATTCTGGTTGGCTAAGAGAAATGCAGTTTTTAGGAAACACCGGTGCAGAAAAAAGGTAATTCAGTGCAGAAAAAAGGAAATACAGTGCAAAACAAGGTAAAAAACTGAGGATTCTGATTGGTTGATAAACAAAGGCGCTGCGATTGAGCCAATCAAACGCGGCCTCTGAATGGCGCAAAGTCTGAAGAGCTGCAGGCGACTCTGCGAGCCAAAACAATGGCTGGCTTTTTGAGCAGGTTTTCTTTCTTCGTGACCGCAATAACAGCAGAGAAGCTGCAAAACAGCTCTAAAAAGGAGAAACGGCTGCGAAAAGCACTGCATTTTAGCTGTCTGTTTGGAAACAGTGGTGTCCAGAGAAGGGAATTACCGACGTAATTGGAATTACGAGTCCGTTGATGGAGTGACGCCGAGATTAATAAACAAACAAGGACAAACAAGGCGAAGATAACGAACTAGAAAGCCTGAAGGTAATGATTACAGCGCTTGATAGACACTTAGCAAACAAAGTAGCGTTATAGCTATAGGCTGTAATTGTTTAGCCAGTTTTTACTGCTAAAAGCGCTTTAAAAACATCGAGAAAACTGTTGTTTTGGTTCACCTTAGCTTCGTTGCGTTGCTTCTGCAACGTTAAGAAGCTATCTCGCAATTTTTTCATGTATATTATTAATAAGTAATCACATGATTTTTCTCGTGCAATTTGGAATAAATAAGCACTTGTAAATTTTTTCAAAGACCACAAATTGCACTCGCCCTACGGGCTCGTGCAATTTTGTGAGTCTTTGAAAAAATTTACTCGTGCTTATTTATTCCAAATTGCACTCGAAATCATGTGATTACCTATACAAATAAAACTTTGCACCTGCTCAAAACGAATTGCGCCTTTTAAAACCAAATTTTGACTTTTTATAGGCTGTAAAAGTTACGTAATCTATCCACCATCTGTCCCACGACCGAGCTAGTAAGGGGCATGGGTCTATTCCTTACATGACGTCACAAACTGCTTTGCATGCATGTTTAAAAAGACTTAAGGTGGCCGAACACAGTTTACACAGTTTTTGAAACCTGTGTAGCATTTGCCTTTTATTCTAAAACCGTTGAACTCTAGGTACCCAAAATTGGCAGGACATTAGCTAAAAGTATAGACTTCTGAATTTTGATAGTAACGCTGACGTGTGCGCTGTTGCCATGGTAACGTGACTGGATATAAACATCAATTTAAAATCGCTTTTTTATATTTGCGGAAAATTCAGTCGTTAGATTTTCTCTATCATTTGCCTGAAACAAATTTGTCACAATACTCACATGTAAACACCATTCTAATGATATTTTAACAGACCGATTTTTGGCTATTCGTCCGAGGAGAATAACTCCATTATTTACCATTCCCTCTGTTAAATGTCAGAATTGTTGCAATAACCTACTTTCTTGTTTCCTGAAGTATTTTCCAGCCAAATTTCGTGAAATTCTAACGGACAGTTTTCGAGAAATACGCGTATTTTGGAGACTGACCTGAAAGAGTTCAATCTCAATTTTTTGACTAACTACGCATGCGCTGCATTTAACTGGGTTCTCACGGCTCTCACGGTAACATAGAAAAACCTGCCAAATTTGACTTTTTCTGACTTACCATTCTAACAAGACTTAAGTTTACAACACACTATCATATTAAGAAGAAATATGCCTCACATAAAACTGCCTTAGAACAAAAAACTCATCACTCTTTCGGCTACATGTTTGTTGTTGTCTTATCCTTGTGCGCGCGCTGCCTCGCACCAGCACCAATGACTGCAGAGCGCGCGCGAAAACTGTGTTCGGCCACCTTAACCCATTGACTACCGCAGGTTTTTACATTTTCGGAGTGATTTTCCACCTATAAACGATGAATAGCAATTCGTGACTCTTTATTTGAACTAACAGGGAAAAGTGGTGCTGTCCTGAGCCACTGGAGGCTCAAGGTTTCTGAAAACGTCATTTTGACGTAGCTACTTTTTATCCGTGAAGCGACAACAATGGCCCAAGTTCGGTTTGCTTACGATTTCTGCTAAATTTACAGCCATTTTTCATCTTTAGCGGCTGCCTGATGAGCATCATTAAGCGTGACGGTAGCTAAGAGTCCACTTTCTCAAAGAATCGAGCAAGGTGATGTACTTCGTTGTTAAATTTGGCTTGTTACTCGACAAACTGGGAATTTGGCCGGTCGAACACTTAGTACCTCTGGGACTCGACTATTGATGAATTTCTCGACCTACCGCCACATATTTTGGAATTTCTATGTACTGAAGATGACCACGAGCAGGAAATTTTGGCGGTAGGTCGGAGTGGCTGTAGACTTAGTTTATATGTGAAAGAATTGGGGGAAGGAACGGGCGCTGTCAAAAATTCTCATTAGTTCCCAGCATGCAATGCGCTCAAGATGTTGAAAATGTCGGGAAGGCCCGAATGCACTGGAACAAAAGGCTGTATCTACGCTCGGGAGAAGAATATGAACAAAAAAAGTCATTTCTAAGCTAGAAAAAGGACTGAATTTCGTTATGATGGTTGAATTTTGGTTTTTCGACGATGATTTCCCTAAAAAACATGAAGGCAAAAAGGGGCATTTTTGTTGTTTCTCTTTGACGTTAAAAACGGCCAGTTTCGTTCTTCTCCAAACTCAAAAGGCCATATTTGGTAAAAATCGCTACGTTTCTTGCATTTATTGGATATCCAAATTTAAAGGGCATTCCATTTCGTGCTCACAACTAACAGTTAAGGCAATATTCGTGCGATTGAGAAAGTTGCAATGTTTTGAAGCATGGGAGATTTTTACGGCCGGTTTTGGCCGGCACGGGTGCCAATGGGTTAATACGACGTAAATAAGTTGGTGACGTCATCTAAGGAATAGACCCATGCCCCTTACTAGCTCGGTCGTGTGAGAGAAGATGGATAGATTTCTTAACTTTTACAGCCTATAACAAGTCAACATTTGGTTTAAAAATGCGCAAAACATTGCAATACGTTTCGAATAGGAAAAAATATTTTGGCGTTAGGCCAGCACTTTAACGATGTTTGTGGAAAGTAGCAGAAAAATTCCTTGTTACTTTTGCGATATTTGCTACCTATCTTATTTTAGCTTTGTCATTTATATATATCGTTCCCATTTCTTACTACATTTGTTATTCTTGCGACGTTTTCTACTTTTATTGACGATTTCTGCTAGCAACGTCTGGTGCTCATTTTTTGCTAAAATTGCTTTCGAGATATGCGGGCAAATTTTTGCTAACGCTTTCAATCCTGGACATAAGTGGAGAGTCGAAGAAAACTCTCGGGCAACTCGCATGCGCCGAGCTAACTCTGTCAACTCGGGCTCCAGACTCTCGTCAATCCTCTGTTAGCTTCTTTTCCTACCAAGCGGTTTGTCTAACTGCTCGGATAGTTTCATAAGCCAATTTTAGTTGCACAATTATTTTTGGCAATTTTTGAAGCTTATTTCCAAGCAACTTGATAATGCGTCCTGTATGATGACAGCGAAATGTCGTTTCATTTTCTTGTTCGCTATTACCTGTACTTGAATCTGCTGAAAAGAGATGAGCGTATTTCCGTTCATTGGAATTGATGGGTTTAAAAAAGAATACATTATTCCTTCGTCTCCGCTTCTGGCTTCTCCTAGCACTTTCTTGTCTATCAATTTGCAAGCCGAAAATTCGTGAAGGAGGTTGATTTAAACCGAAAATTCAAAGTCTCTTCTCTGCTGTGCTCACACGAAATAAGAAATATCGGAAAATTGCCAAAACATTCACCATTCAAAGGTAAAATGTCAATTGTCAAATTTGCTGTCTGAATTTCAACAACACAAAATGGAAACCAAACAGCGAGACACATATCAAATGGAGATGTAACACAAGTCCAGCTGGCGCTGGCCATTGGCTATTCAAACAAAAATAATTTTCGCACTACAGTCGAACCAATTGGTCATGTCATATAGCTTTTGTGTTCTCAGCGTTACTGTTGTAAAACATGCTGTGATGAGTAAAAAAATAACAACTTCCTGATCTTTGACTGGCCCAGCACTAATTCACATTTGGAATGACCAAGGATTTTGATGACAAAAAATAAGGTATACAAGACCACCTGCTTGTAGCGCAGAGAAACGGCGGCAACCAGACTAAAACATCAGAGGGGCTAATTCAATTCAAGGGACGCAGCTGCAATGAGCTGAGACACTTTACCTCTTAAGTGAGGAGAAAAGCATGCAGAGCTTTATCAAGGCTGCTTCACGACCGAATATTTGAACGTCATCTGATCCTTTTCCATCCAATTTATCGGAAAGGATTTGGAAGAAGGATTTTTACCAAAGCTTAATTGCATCTCCCGATTCAATCGCAATCTTTGTACATGATGGACGCAACCGAAGGCCTCCACTCGTCATACATAACTAACTGCGTTTTGAACGCTTTTTTATGCTACACCGCCATCACGCTGAACAGCATCACAATTCACGCATTGAGAAAAACCTCGTCGCTACCGAAACCTTTGAAAACATTGCTCCTGAGTCTGGTGGTCTCTGATCTCGGCGTTGGTTTATTGGCGCAGCCTTTGTACCTCGCGCTTTTTGGTATATCTTTGGCACAAGACACTCAGGACAGTCCAACTTTTAATACCACGTACACCGCGTTTATCACCACGGTGAATCTCTTTTCCTCTGCTTCCTTTACTGGTGTGACGGCCCTAACGGCGGACAGATTCTTAGCCATCCACCTTCACCTCAGATACCAGGAACTTGTGACTCACAGGCGGGTTGTTACCGCAGTGATCTTAATCTGGGTGTTGACCGCGTCCCTTTCATTAATCAGGTTGTTCGTGTCACGAAGTTTAAGTTACGCGATTTATTCCACGCTTATTGTATCTAGTCTCACCACTACAGCAGTCCTCTATTGCAAGATATACGCCACCGTGCGGCGCCATGCAAACCAAATTCAAGCTCAGGAACTACACCAAGCAGCGCTGAATGGAGAGATGGAAAACGCTGCGAGGCTGAAAAAATTTGCACTGGGAACATTCGTCGTATATCTGGTGTTTCTGTTGTGTTATTTTCCAAGCATCGCTACTTTAATTGCTGTTATAATCTCTGGACAAAACACGACAACAAGATTTTGGCGACTTTACTCTCTGACTCTAGCCTTTCTCAATTCGTCCCTAAATCCTCTGACTTACTGTTGGAAGATGAGGCAAGTTAGACGCGCTGTCGTAGAAATACTGCGGAGCATATTGCGAAGCCACAACTGAGAAAAATGCGTCAACTTGAACTAACTGGGACTGAGCTTCCGCTGAGTTTCTTTTGCAGTAGTTGGCAATAACATCCGACCCAGGTGGCAATATTTAAACTCAGTGATGCATACGTAAATTATCAAGTTTTTCTTTCTTTACGTACAAGTGTTTTTTTTCTTTGCGTTATCCTGTAAACAAAACCTTTTCTTAAACGTGACTTGGAAATTTGTTTTGATAAAGTGTTACCTTTTCTTAATGTGAAAGTAATCAACTTTCATTTTTAGCTCTGTTGCCGGCCCTTAATGGTGACAGCTGGAAGATATACCTCTTGAACTTTCAACCTTCTTCACCAACAAACCAGCCAATCAACGATCGGGCAAGCGTTTCTTCCTCTCAACAGGAAGCTGAATATTGGTGAAAGAAATAAGGCCAACATCACATACACTGAAGAGCAGCATAATTGAACCAACAAGAAATGTGCTAGACTGACGAAAAACGTGACAGAGGTCAAGACCGCTAAGAAAAGTCCTCCAATATTCAATTCATTCTGAAAAAACTGAAACTAAATGGAGAGGTCCTTTTGAATCAAATAACGTTCTAAAATGATCTACCATTCAAAAGAGATGACTGCCACACTTTATTCGAAACATGGCATGGCAATTTCCATGGCCGCATTTCTTTTCGTGTTTTTTAAATCTTAAAGGTTGTTACCTCCTGTAAAGAATGGCCTATTTTGACACAAGAAATGAACCTTGACATTCAGAGACAAAGTGAAATTGCAAATGCGCAGGGGGTTTCCAAAAAGCATCTTCCGGCTTCCCGTCTGTGCGTGCTGTGAGGCTCATTTTACTTCTTCCTTTTATTAAAAAAATGCAAATTCGAATGTATTGAGCGAAGCAATAACTGAGGACAGCTGGTGTCCTTAGACACGACTTACTGAGAGTTTCAGATAAACGCAGTCTTTTAAAATCGGTTTAAAGAACCCGCCCAAGTGGAGTAAGTTTAGAATATTGAGAGAGCATCACAGTGCAGTCACGAACTGAATAATAATAATAATAATAATAATAATAATAATAATAATAACAATAATA
>JAEMWC010000174.1:357500-435000 GCA_016490735.1 Pachyseris speciosa | reverse complement strand
GTGATGTGCATCAGTGAAGTATCAGCAGCTCTGTCTTATCATTGTTCAATTTGAGCTTGTTGCCCGTCATCCAATCATTGATATCAGAGACAAAAGCTTCTATTGTTGACCTAACCTCATCGAGAGTGGCGATGTAACTGGAAGGCTGGAAGGACATAAAGATTTGCGTATCATCCGCTTAAAAATGATAAGTTATGCTCTTTAATAACATCTGCAAGGGGTGCAGTATATAACTAGAAATAGCTTTCACTAAAGCTGCCCCCGTATTTTGATTTTTGAGTAGTTGTGGCAGTAAATGTTAAAATACTGAAGACATTGTTGCTCATTTTTGTATTGTTAGTGAAATAAAGCAGTTTTGTAAATTTCATATGCCGAAGCATACTTCTCCAGTACATGGCTGTTTTGTTTTGTTTGCGCGGTTTTCGCCGGGTTTGTTTACGTATAGATCAAGTAATACGAAATTCCGTTAATTGAGACACAGGAAAACAGACAATAAGCTTTCCTGAGTAAAAGATATTTAGATGAGCCTGAGTTTATGCCTGAAAAGTAAACGCGTTGAATGTTATTTTCGCTTCGGCGAGTAAATCTTCGCGAAGACGAAGCAGGCAAATACGAGGACAATTTACTTGAATGGAACTGAGCATGTTTTTCGCAAATTTCACTGGAAGTTGCTTGGAATACAAAAAATCGGTGAATTTAATATAAAGTACGGTATCAATTCACATTCAAACCTGTACTTTTTTAAAAGATAGACTCCCAGAAGCGCTCAAACATTTCGGAAAAGGTCTATTATTCTTCTGTATTCTTGTCACGGATGATTCGCAGTGAAAACACATGTCTCTTCGCAACCATTTTCCCTCGAAGAGGCATTTCTTCACTATGAACTAGCCAATTGCCATTGTTTAAGCAGTCGAGTGTTCCGTGGATCTTGCTATTTTGATTTACAGTCAGTTTTAAAAGCTGTCTTTTCCTTCTGAGAACGGCATACTCGGCTGCTAGCCGCCATTTTGATGTGAAAGCAAGAATGTTACCCGGCACAACCTTGCGCCCCTAGTTTCATCAAATCGAGAACGCTTCCCATACTACAAACACATTTCTTACATTTTTGAAATTCCTTGTATATATTTACGCGGGGACTCCTAGAGTGCCTCCTCGGGTTTTGGCCTCTGAGTGAAAACCCTGCGGGGGCAATAAGTATAAGATTGGTCCCAGCACAGATCCTTGTGGAAAGTAGATCGCGTCTAGATGAATATCCATTCTCAACACATACGAACTGACTGCGATTAGTAAGGTATGAGTGTAACCATTTAAGAGCTTTCCCGTCAATTCCAAATCGATGACGTAGTCTTGAGAGCAATATAGAATGATCTACGGTGTCGAAGGCTGCCGAGAGATCGAGTAACAGCAGTGCGACGCATTTACGTTCATCAATGCCACGTAGAATATCATTTTGCACCTTTACCAGCGTTGTTTCAGTACTATGTCCTTGTTTATAAGCCGATTGGAGAAGTTCGTGCAAATTGTTATCATCAAGGTAAGAGTTTAGCCTAGCTGCAATCACTTTCTCTGTTGCCTTCGAAATAAATCTTAAATTAGAGATGGGCCTAAAGCTCGGAAAAAGTTCACTATCAAGTGAGGGCTTCTTTAGCTTTGGAGTTAAATCACCCTGCTTAAACTTTGCTGGAACTACCGCTTCCTCAAAGGATAGATTCACTGTTCTTATAATAACAGGTAGTAGAGTGTCAGAACAGTCCTTCATGAGTTTACCCGGTAGAGCATCAAGCATACAGGACTTTTCCCACGCCTTCGCAAGTAACGTTGTCAACTCATCAGCGGTTGTAGGTGTAAAAGAATGCAACTTATGATCTGGATCTATTAGAGCTGTAGTTTCCTGGCGGTCAGCGGTATTTACAGATGTAACAAAGCCACTTCTAATGGCCTGTACTTTATTATGCAACTCTTTAATACGAAAGTAATTTTCCGAACGTGTAAGATCCGCGAAAAGTTGAAGTACCTAAGTACATATGATCTACTTAAATGTTTAAGATCAATTTGAATATTGCTATGTACATAATTGGATGTGTGAAGACCTCACGACCAGAACTAATTGATAAACACCCCGAAAAGGGGGAAGAATTAGAAGCCAAGTCTAAAATCGAATCAAGTATATAATCTTCATACATGTATAAATTGCCTAAAATCAATACCGAAGAGGCTAACATTATCCTAAACTCGGGCCTGCAAAAAAATACAGTGGTGTACCCCTATGTTATAAAATCGGGCCTGCAAGAGTACAGTAGAGAAGTCTGTCCTTGTTTCCTCGGGCGCATAATACTTCTAATGATGTTCAAGTGGACTCTGTTTATTTGTAGTGATCATCCATAGAATCCCTATCGACAACGTGAAATTGTGAATTGTGAAACTGCGAAATCTCTTTAATAATAATAATAATAATAATAATAATAATAATAATAATAATAATAATAATAATAATAATAATAATAATAATAGGACTGAGTGGAGTCCAATTCGGTCTGTAATCATACGAGTGATAACAAAATCGGGCGACCGCGCGGCGGGAGTCCGATTTGTTTATCACGAGTATGATTACAGACCGAATTGGACGACACGAAGTCTTATTACCAATTAATCATAAAAATTACAATTTCCGAGGAAAGGGGAAGAGCCAAGTATTGAAAGGGAAGGAAATTCTGCATTAAAGACGTACAAAGGAAGCGTACATTGTTTAATGTCGCTCTGAAATTGACTACGATCAAATTGTATGGTGATTGTAACCAAGGTTGTGATTGGTTGATTTAAACTACAACTTTGAATGTGATTGGTTGATTTAAAATACTACTTTGAATTGATTGGCTTATTGAACTGTCCGATAACAAACTGTCCAATAACAAACTGTCCGACAACAACTTGGCACGTGAATTAGTGGAAACTATGAGTTTTTTAAACAAATCACGATCGGGGAAATTGTAATTTTTATGATTATAATAATAATAATAATAATAATAATAATATTAATAATAATAATAATAATACTTGTGAAAAACTAAAACAAAATAAAAGCAGAAAAGGAAAAAATAGTATTTTTATTCCAAATGACTTAATACACTGTTCGAACTGATCAATGAATATTTCTGCTCACTATTTGAGAAAGAAATGGCTATCACACGGTTTAGGATTCAACATATGGTCAGAGAAATCTCCGAAGTGACTGATCGAAGAAGCATCTTTTGCAAAAAACAAACTACGTAAAGTCTGGTTTCCATATGATCTTAAGGATCTGCGATCGGTGCGATCAGCGCCAGGATCGGCGATCGGTTTGCGACACTTTGCAGATATAAATTAAACATTAATTGTATTTTAGCTGTAAATAATGTATTTTACACTTTGGCGATATAAATTAAACATTAATTGTATTTTAGCTGTAAATAATGTATTTTACCTTTTCTTACCTAGTTGCACGGCTTTTGTGAAGAACAAGAATTGTAAATTTTTGAACAAAACTACCGTGATGAAATAAAGTTTCAAAACATCTTTCCAAGATGGCTGCCATTTCTGTGCAGTGGTGCGTGGCAAGATTCACGTGCAACCAAGTCCAGTGAGGAAATTCGTGACCCCAAAACCGGGAAAAAATAGAGCTGAATCCTATACTCGGTACCTTACGATCCGAGTAATAAGTATAACAATGTACATTTGGATGTGAGGACCTTGCAACTAAAACCAACTGATATGCTAAATCACTTTCAGATCGCCGGAATGAAGCCGAACAGGCGTTACAAATTTCAGAAAAGTTAGGACATCAAATAACGTAGCACGACATTGCAAGGCCTCGCAAAGTTCAGATTGTCCGTCTGTGGAATGAATGAATGAATGGAAATTGGATGGATGGATGGATGGAAGGGAGGAAGGAAGGAAGGAAGAAAGGAAGGAAGTAAGAAAGGAAGAAGGGAAGGAAGGAGGGAAGGAAAGAAGGAAGGAAGGAAGGAAGGAAGGAAGGAAGGAAGGAAGGAAGGAAGGAAGGAAGGAAGGAAGGAGGGAAGGAAAGAAGGAAGGAAGGAGGGAAGGAAGGAGGGAAGCGGGAGGGAAGGAAGGTAGGAAGGAAGGAGGGAAGGAAGAAGGGAAGGAAGGAAGGAAGAAGGGAAGGAAGGAAGGAGGGAAGGAAGGAAGGAAGGAAGGAAGGAAGGAAGGAGAGAGGGAGGGAAGGAAGGACGGAAATAGGGAAGAAGGGAGGGAAGCCGGAGGGAAGGATTAATGGATGGACGGATGGGCGGCTAGACGGAAGAAAGGAAGGAGGAAGGGAGGAAGTAGAAGTGGGGTAGAGGGGTAGAGAGGGAGAGGAGGGAAGGAATGCATGAGTGGATAAAAGTGGGAAGGGAGGAAGGCGAAGGCAGAAAGCAAAGATGGAAGGAGCGGAGGAGGGAAGGAAGTTAGAAGTATGACTGAAGGAAGGAAGGGAAGAAAGTTAGGAAGGAAAGAAAGGAGGGAGGGAGGGAGAAAACAAAGGAATGAAGGCAGGAAAGCAGGAAAGTAGTTAACGTACATGTAGTAGGGAGGATAAGACAGAATAGATGGACAGACCGACGGATTTATGGATAGACAAATCAACTAAAAATGATACCTTGTTGATGGGCGTTCCGGGCTGAGGTAAAATAGAAATTTCTTTAATGAGATTCTGTTTTCCAGCAGCTTGCTTCCCACTTGTCAGTAAAGTCATCATAGAAATCGGTAAGGAAAAGGTGTCATCGAACTGTAATGAAAAACAAAACAAATACAGAAACATTATGTATGTCTATTTTTGCTTTTAAGATATTATTGTCTTGGCACCTTTTTGGTAGACAAACGGAAGCAGAAAATTTTGTTCTACAAAACCTACAAATCCGAAAAAGTCCTCTAAAAAAACCAGCACTTCAAAGACAATCAAGTGTCGTTCGTGTACTTTCGCTTACGCGATTACGTCACAATGGTTCAAATTCCTTAAATTGCGCGCGCTTAAAACCTGTCAATCAAACTATAGGAAACTTGCGCGAGGGGGGCGGGTTACCACGCATTTTTTGGAGAACCAATCCTCAATTTGGGAAAAAATCTTCAAAGCATTGCTACGTATTTGAAGCAATTTAGGATTATTCATCCCGATCATCTCTGAAAGATGCATATTTACCACCCCCACACCCCCTTCAAGTTTCTTTTTCTGTTCCAATAGCACTTGTTGAGATCTTCCATTTCCACATAGTTATAAACCGAGAAAAAATACCTCTGTATGAGGAGACACCGTCCTTAAATAAACAGAAATACACTGAGCAAAAATTGCCAAAACGACGCCGAAACAAAAGAAATCCCCTCGTCCAATCAACATCATGGACCACTCCGCGAAAAAGTTATCGAACCAAATTTATGCAAAAGATGCAAAAGCATGAGAAAACAAGTGGTTTTACTTCTAATTGCTTGAGAAGTGAATCAGTTTTTCAAGCAGATTAATAATGTACACTGTAGTTGAGCAAAATCAAAGCCGGCAAATGTAGCCGCAGTGAAAACGGATCTTTAACCTTAGCCGAGACTCACTGGCGCACAAGCGGACTTCGTAGCCGCGTGAAATATCGGGGACGGAATCGCGAAACGTTTTCAGCCTGTCTTTAATAGAATTCCAGCAAAACGGACTTTGAGACAGGGACCGCGGAGACAATTTTAAAGTGGTGGGGCTAACATCTGGGAAGTTCAAGGGGTAAAATTCATACATTATTCATGTCATCTAGAGCCCTAAAAAATCAATCAAAAAAAAAGTGGTAGGCCGGGTTATAGCCCCACAGCCCCATCCCCTCCATGGTCCCTGTGGGAAAGGCTAGGCTAGGTCACTAAATGCTCATAAAAATTACTTTCATGGTTTCAACTAAAGCAACAACTTTTATTAAAATTAACCCATTGACTACCGAGCATTTTGCCGAAAAACACCTTTTGAAGCTCGTCGAGCCGTTTTCTGGCCAGATTCTAACCAAAAAGAACCAAAACTGTCCAAAACTCTGTTTGCTGGTGGAGTTCATCGCGCCATTTGTTCCTGATGCTAAATATTAGCTTTCCAAGATCGGGCATGCGCAGAAAGCAAAATTTCGAGATGATGACGTCACTGATGACGCCACAAGCGGTACAAGGGACGTGGTTTTGCGCGGCTGGTTTTGACTGGCACGGGTGCCAATGGGTTAATCTTCATGAATAACAAGCTTTATGATGAACTCACGTTGATCGACCACTCAAGTTTGAGACCACTTTGATAGCTCTCATCTTTTGCAATAGTATGCGAGTTTACTCGAAATTCTAGGCTCAAGCCAATCTTAAACTCCAGTTGAACAACTCAGTTCTTACTGACAGTGTAGTGTGGGTACACTGGAAAAAAGCTATACAAACTGCACAAATAAGTAGGAGCACTCACAAGCTAGGAAAAAGCAAAACTTGTTGCACATGCCCAACGTAAGAATGGTGCATACCAGTAGAAACGTACTAATCATTTGCGCAGTTTATATCTAAATGGAATCTACAGTGAAACGAAATTTGGGGGTAACCACGCATTCTTTAGATAATTATAATCTAGCAACAATAATGTTAAATGTTAAAAAGTACAAATACAACAAAGACAAACTGTAAATTTTAAAAAGAACACATGTTGTCCCGAGTAGGAATCTAACCTGCGTCTCCCTGAACACTGGCCTCCTTCGCAGCCGTTGTTTGTGTCGGTTCTGTTCTCCCTCCCCACCAACGTCTACTGAACCGAGCCGAACATTCCATTCCCATTGTGTCTGAGTATCCAATCAGGAGGGAGAATAAAACCGACAAAAACAACTGCTGCAAAGGAGGCTACCTGGATACTAGTCGGGCACGATAACCACTACACCATCGGGTCAACCATGCTGGCAATATGGCCATTCCTCGGAACATTTTTCTTTCGAGACTACAGTACCTGCATGTACCATGGCTTCTTTCATCAACAAACAGATTCCTAGTCCGGGGATACGCAGGTTCGATTCCTGCTTGGGACAAGATGTTTTTCATTCTTTCATAAGACGTGTGTCGCAAGTTAAGTTAACAATTTGTCTGTTGCATTATTTTGTACTTGTAATACTTGTTCGACTTCGCAAGAGTTTGTGTTTGGAAAAAATTACTTTGCTTTAAAAAGGCTAAGTAATCAAACGCATTTTTTTCCAACTTTAAACTTAATTATCCACCATCCTTTAAGAAACTCTTCTCTCTAAGGAAATCCACAGATGCGCAGGAATCAAACACCTGCAACTATTGGTACAATTCACATGATTAAAACAAGAATTGCTTTACAAGTGTGGTGTTTTGTAAGGGTAAACAAAATACAAAATACCTCTTTTCCAGATACCGTGGCTAGATGTTCATACAAAGAGACTCCTTTCACTTTTGCCCCAGTGACAGCTACTCCCATGGAAACGGTAACCATGGCGCTATCGCTGCAGAGCTCCTCTTCCTCCAGGTTAGGTACCACTTGACTCACTGAGTCCTTGTTTGGAGCTGTGCCTTGTTTCTTTCCGTCTACTTTCTTGCTTGTGTCTTGTGAAGCATGTGATTGTTTGCTCTCTCCTCTAGAGACACTGGGTTTCTTGCTTGCATCTGCTCTGCCCTCGTCCTGGTTCTCCTCTGCTTTATCAGCATCAACACCTTCACCTGCTTGATTCTCGGTGCCTTCAGTGTCAATGTTTGCAGCAGATTTCTCTTGTTCCTCCAGTTTTCTATAAGTCATGGCGGTAGATGTTGTATCAACGACGTGCCAGGCTGACGGATGGAAGGTTTTGTGCCACAAGATCAAGGGTAACGTACAGTGAGTGTACTCTTACAAAACTCAGTTTTGTGTTATAGTACGTGTATACCTCTTCTTGTATTTCAAACATGCCTCGGGGAGGGACTAACTTTATGACTGATTTCGTGCTGTTGCTGAGGGGCAAATTTATGGATGCTATTTTTATGGATTGGAGGACTGTTTTGTAGTTTGTTGTGCCGTTGTATTGGTGAAAAATAAGGCGGACTGAATTGAACAAAAAAAAAACCCCGCATAACTAGCCCCAGTCTCCAACCGCACAACAAAAGGAAAAGTCCGTAAAACTTGGAGAAACGGTCTCACCAAGGGTATTCAACCATAACAGAGGTCCTTTGTTGCAAAATTGTAGATGAAATTATTCTCTAACTTTGACAATCGAATACACAAGAGCTTCAGACGTCATTTAAGTCCTTTTGTCAATCATGTGATCGCTTAATGAGACCACAATAAATATACAGCCAGAAGTCAGGCTATCTGCCAGGTGCTGGAACGCCTCCTCTCAAATCCTCTTATGTGAGGCTGCATGGTAGACAGTGATCAAAAGGAACGTTCACCAGCAGAGCACTCGGAACGATCTTGCAGCTTTGTCATTTAGCCTACGTGTAGCCGTACCCACCTCCCGAGGAAAAACGTTTTTCCTTGGGGGGTGGGTACGGCTACACGTAGGCTATTGTCATTTAGAGTAGGTAAAGAAAGGTTTCAGGTGGCTGACACCAGTTTCTAGTACTTTTACTTTCTATACATAAGTATTGTTATTTTATACTACCAATCTTTATAAGTTGTTATTAATTCTTTATAGTGGCATGAGACAAATTCCCAATCAATGATTAACAAATTATGAAAATCCTTTGCACATAACAGCTTACCATAGCAACATTATAACCTGATAGAAACACCAATAATTTTGACTTGACTTGGTGGTCCCCAATTTTTGCTATTGGGCAATAATAGGCATGAAAAGGTACAACCTTTTACATACAGCTGTACACCTGTCGTTAAAAAAATTCAGAGCTACCTTAAATTTTCAAAAATTTAAGGTGGCTCTAAATCTGAGAGTTGGATCTTGACACGCTAATTAATGTTCAATAATAAAAAATGGGATCACTGAGCTTGTTTTCGAGTTATGACTTAAGGGTGTATACTGTTGCTGCAGTAACACATTTTTTCAAGTAGCGTTCCAGATAAAATTTCAAGGCTGAGTGTCAACAAGGAATTCCATCGGGTCATATTTCCAGTGCTCCCACCAAACCATTATTATAAATTTTCTATTAATTTGTTGGGTCATGTATGTACTGTAGCTGACCTTGCAGGGTTGTTGACCCGAGACCCCCCTCTTATCTGTAACACTGAGCTTGTTTGCCAGTTACTCCGCATTTGTTTCATTATTTTATACCACTATCATGGTATCAACTGATAAAGAGTGGTGCAGTACAGCTGTAGTATCAACCCATCAAGGTATCCCTGATGAAAAGAGCTGGAAACCAGTGTCTGCCACCTTAAATTTGGGGAAAATTCTAGTTAATTATTTTTGCTGGAGTGAATTGCCATAACAAGAACATACATATAGTCAATTGGGATGGTGAAAGAGGTGGGAAACCTTAAGCATGGAAGCCTGTCATACCATGGGGTAGAAACAAGAAGGTGAATAAAATAAAGGGAAAATGAAGTGGGAAGAATAATTACAAAACATTGAGGAGGATGCAGGGAGTTGGTTTGGGAATATTTCAAAGCTACAGTCTAAGAATTCCCACATCTGCAAAGGGCTTGGGAGGGGAGAGGGATACTTATAACCCCTCAGTCCACTTTTTAACTTGAATAACCAGCAAAGAGTTGGCAAATTCCCTGACCTTAACTTGTCATCTGCAGTCCTCTGGTCAGTGGGATCACACCCTACAATGACTGGGGCTATGATGTCATCAATCCTTTCAATCATTTTATCAATATTCAATCCTATAGCAACACTCTCTGACTCTCCTATACTACTTGGAACTGTCGCGTCTACACCCTTTTGCTGTTTAGACTGATCAGGTGTCTTGGTTTTCAAGTCTGGGCTTTTGGCCTTGGCATGGATGGAATCTGGTGGAGGACTGGAATCCACTGGGGATGTAACACTGGCTACATGCTGTAAAAAGAATCATGCATGTAATGTAATCATCTTTTACTTGGAATAAGCCACTTTTTTTATTACTGAATATCAGTAAACTACATGACTTGGTTACCCTACAGTCATACAGTCATCTCTTTTTTTACCCAAGTACAGGAAATTCATAAATATAATACAAGAAATGCAGCAAATCAATCATATTATATGCCTGCAAGAGCAAGAACAAAAAATATTATGGTTTCTTCAATATTCCCTACCACAAACCAAAAGTGTGGAATTTGCTTGGAAAGAATATGAAATGGTGTTCTTTAAAACAATTCAAAGAAAATGAAATTTGATCTGCTGAGTAAGATCTCTTTTATTTTATTTTCCGATTCTTCATAATAATTATTTGTCCATTACAATAGTAGTACACTGTATTACATGTATAATTATGATTTAAATGTATTTGCTGCTTTAAGCTTGATTTATTTTAAATTTTGTTTCTCCTTGGCTATTGCCTATGGAGAGGATGGCAAGGGGGCAGCAGGCCAATTTGTTAGGGTGCCGGACTTGTAATCAGGTGGTCCCCGGTTCAAATCCCACTCTGGCCACTAGCTGAAGTTGTTTCACAGTAGTCCCGAGTTCAACTCCTCGGCGACACTTGTAAATAGCCAACCGATCTGCCTCCTGTCAACTGGGTTTCTTATTATGTTGTGCTCTGCTACCCAGCAGCTGACTGGCAAACCCTACAGGAGGAAGATCACCTGACTACTGGCTCAAAACCACAAACCAAGCTGCAATATTGCATGGTGGCAAGATAACAAAGGCAGGCTTTTACTTGATACAGTGGCAAACCAACAGACAATGGGCTCTCAGATTGGGTTGTTAGATGGCTTAGAGATACATGTACCAACTACATTTTAGGTATTATGGATCTGGTTGTTTGAGGTTTACATTTTAGACTACACCTTTGAGAGTCCATTAATTGTGCAGTCAAAGTTGACTTCAAAACTTGGAAATCCACGGCTACTGAGAATTTCTCCTGCAGAGACCTGAAAGCAAAGGCACAAGGCAGTCATAAAAGGTGGAGGTGAAATAATTTATGCCACAGCCATAGCAATAATTCACCCATTGAATATCACTACTTTATCAAACCTGCAAGAGTCAAATAATTAGACAATTAAGGTACACTATGTGGCTGACAATTAGGTTTCTTGCATTTTCCAGCCCATAACACTCTGATGGAGCAATAGTCACACTACCACTCTACGTACACATACATTGTACTGGTTGATACTACAATAGTGGTACAAAACAGGTGCTGATTGTTCTTGCACAGACCCTTTGTAGCAGTCATGCACTGTATCGATCTGTAATTAGTATAATCTACTAGGCAACTGCTTAACCACAAATGCTGTTCTTTTATTGGCTATGCTATACTCACTATCTACTTAGTAGTCTGTTGTACATGTACAGTCCATAGATAATGAATAGTGATTGTTAACAAAATAGTGGCCACTTCTTCATGTTTTTGAAGTGTCTGTGAGGAAGATTAAGATAATTTACAGACTGTACTTGTGTAGAGTTGAACAACTAGTAGATTTATGCTAAAACAATTAGATTATTTGCTCTCAATTTCTATGCATGGTAGCCGATTCAGACTGCGCCCTCATCAGCTATCATGCAATAGAAATCTTGAGCTCACAAAATGATAATCTATTGTTAAATAACTGGTTGAAGGAAAGAGAATAGAAGGGGAGTGGAGTGGAGTGGAGAGGAGTGTGGATGGCGGAGTTCAGTTTTGGGGAACCAGAGGAGAAGACCAATCAATTAAAACCACCTGTTTGATAATGGCAAAACATATAATTATTACTCTGGAAGCAGGCACTGTAAAATCAGTATTTATGACAGAATACTAGATGACATGTCAAGGGACACATCTATAACTCTCCTCACTTCTCTTAATACAACTTTAACCTGTATCCAGACTGAGGAGGTGAATTCTAGCCTGCGACTTTGAAGAATTATACTACACATGTACATGTAATTTTCTTTTAATATATTTATCTGGGAACAATTTGATGTGGTTTGCAGAAATTGGAGTATTTCAGTCTATCATGAAGAAAATTAGCCTACACTGTAACAATTGTAAAATCCAAGATGGCTACCAAATGAGAATTGTGATGCATATGTACACTGTAATGCACTTCATAAGACGTCCTACAGCTTACAATTGTAGACCAGTGAAAGGAAACAGCTGCTTGATAGTATTCTAAGCAATTGACCGCCAAATAGCATTGAGCAATATTCTTCAAGATCTGGGGAGGGAGAGGTGGTGGAATCCATTACCCTCCCAGTCTAAGAAGTCAAAAACAAAAACAAAAATCCCAGTCTGGATAGAAATAAAACAGTGTGTACTCTGTGAACACACTATAATTATACCATAAACAATATTTCCTGTTACTTTTACCAATAAAATTAATTGTATTGTGCTTTTCCATAAAAAATATCCATACCCCTCCCCTGAAAGGTACAATATGTTGGACTACTCCTCATCACCTGTTAAAACCCCTTCTCCTTGGTGATTCCAATGACCTTACCATACATTACCAAATCATGATACAAATACCTTGGATATTGTTGGTGATTTTGAATGGTTTCCAAAGTACTCTGCCTGAAAGAATAAAAAAAAAATCAATTTGTAAATAAAAGGCACAAAAAGTTCTCACTGACCACTCCTGGAATCCCAAGTGGGTTCCTGACTGGGATTATGGAACCTTCAAACAGGATCCCAGTTGGGAATTTCCCCCAACGTTTTACCAGGATGTACTTTTAAACACATGGATGGTTTTGATCCTTTAATGCACCAGTCAAAGTAAACCCCGACTCCCCCCACCCCGGGATATGTGGGGCTTTAGTGGGGCTTTATCATGTTATTGGCAGCTCTTTGAGTCCCCACTACGTGGGGGATTCGCGCGTTTTGTCCCTCTTGTCCTGAGGAATGTGGGGCATTAGTAGGGGATTCGATCTAATCCAAGATGGCGGCGATCGTTCCTGCAAGGACTTCTGGGTACATTTCAGCACATGGGATCACTCAAGATGGCGGATACAAGCCTTGACAGGTATTCGTGGAATCCGTTTTATTCTTATTCAAATCAGTACATCGATTAATTTAGGGCATGAATTAAAGAGGGCAAACACTTAAATGTTGAGATGCCGATGAAGTTTTGTTTTGCTACTTCGTAAAAAGAAGTAAATTCGCTCGTTTAATAATTGTTTGCATGATTCCTTGTAGGTGGAAAGCCTTCCTACGTAATGCAGGTATAAAACAGGAGTTTGTGGAAGAATACGCTCAATTTTTTGATAAAAATCGGTATGTTTATTTATGCATGTTAAATATTAATACGATTGTATCGAAAAATATAATCTGCCCAGCTTAATTAAGAAATGCTGCATCGGAGATTCAAAGTAATCCTGTCTGTTTATTCCTAAACGAGAAGAACAAAATAACTATTCTTGATTTACATCTGCGGTATTTATGGCGCAAAAATAAGCCGCTTTGTTTTATTGTATTATTTTATTTATCTAGAATGCAAGAAAATATGCTCAATGACATGACAAAGGAAATTCTGAAAGACATTGGCATTGTCGCAGTTGGAGACATGTTACTGATACTGAGACATGCAAAAAAGGTGGGTTTGTTTATTTTCTTTGCCAGAAAACAGAACTTTTGCCAGTCACTGAAGCGTAATTTTGACTGCCAATTTGTTGCACTCTTTCCATTTTAGCTGTCAACATCATCTGCAAGTCCTGCAATTACAGATGAAGAACAGAAAAAAGACAAAAAGGTTTGTGAAAGGGTATTTGTTTTAAAAAAGTCTTTCAATTTATAATAATTTCAATAGCAAGTATTAATGAGAGTGTGCATTTATTCTTGTGAAAAGAGCTAATGCCTTTTTCGTTTTAAAATAGACCAGTTCAGGATAGTACATGCTGACTGCATTAGCCTTTCTGAAGAAACTGTGCCTGCTGGGTCTTGGTTTTGCAAAGAATGTGATCAGTAGATATTGCCATCTGTTAAAAGACAACCTTTGTGAATGTTGAGCCAGATGTAACCTTAAAATAAACTGACATTGTTAAAATTTAATTCTGCTGCCTCATGAATTTTTCAATCACAAATTAATCACGAACATCTTCAGTTGCCCCAAGGGGTGGGGCATTTTCTTCTATTTCCTGCAAAATATTTCTCCACATGTTGGGGCATTTTTCACTTTTGGCACGCTACTAAAACTAATCCCCACCTATATCCCGGGGGGGGGGGGGGGGGGGGTCGGGGTTTACTTTGACTGGTGCATAATGAACACCTTCTGCAGTTAATTCCATTCATCAGTGCAGGACTGTCAAGAATTTTTTTTTAATTTGGCAGTATGCAAAAAGTTAACTGTAGCTGGGTAATTTGAAGTAATAATGGTATAATCATCACACTGTTTGTAAAACTCCAGCCCCAAAACAGCAATAATTTACTTACGAAATTTACTACAATAATTTACTACGAAATTAATGTCGATTCATGCTGCCTTGTGCGTGTACCTTAAATAAGCAAGCACAGCGAAGATTGAAAACTTGCAGAGAGAATGCTCCTATAATATGATTCGGCAATGAACTTAAGTTAACCGTAAAAGGTTAATGCTACTGAGCAAGAGCAATTAGATCACTAAACGTGCCCCCTCACCTCCGCAGGCTCTAAACCGTTGGCCAGTCCCTCCCAGTATAGCTAACTCATGGGAGTACTTATTCTAAGTTCTAAGTTCAGTGCTTCAAGCATTGAAGGTGTCACACGGAACAATCTTAAGAACTTTTTCAGTCCATATGAACGTAAGATCTTTAAGCTTCAGAGCACCAAGGCCTGCAGACATCGCAATCTAGCAAAGAAATAAAGAAGCAAAAACATTTTTTACTTACCATATATCCAAAAATATCACTTGGCTTTTCCTTGAACATCTTATTAAGAAGCTGTTCAATCTGTTTTGGCACTTCATTATTGCTAAAATAAGCCACAGCTTCGCGTTTTTCCTCCAAACTGTATGCACCGTTTTTTACCGCCATCTTGAATCACCAGGGCAACTCTGGTTGTTTACAAGAGTCTCACTTTCATGCTAGTGCTAGCTAGTACCAGTCTCTCTCTATTCCCTCATTTTGTTGTAAACTAGTGAAGAAAAAACATTGTCAAGTGGTAAGTCTTGTTTATTTTCGGGTTAATTTATCAGAGATTTCTTGCACTTTTTGCTTTCTTGTTATATGGGAAATCCTGCCTGTTTAGTACTTATTGAAAAAAACAAACAAACAAACAAACAAACAAACAAAGAAGCAAACAAAAAGAAAACAAAAACTAAAACAAAACAAATAAACTGATTGGAGAGGACGCAATTTTTGAGCTAAAAACTTTTACAAATTTTGGACTTTTAAATATTTTCTCTACAGAACAAATGCGAATAAAAATTTAATAAAGAACAAATAAATTACAACTCTCATTTGCTGAGACACTTTTCTAATGATTAAAAATTTTAGGCCTTTTCTGAGTATTTGCTCCACACAACAAATGTGAATAAATAAAAGGTAAATAAAATATAACTTTCAATTGCTGAGATACAATTAATATCAATGATTCCTAACTCAGTTTATCTTGGCAAAAATGAACCCCTACTGCTGGCCTTTAAATGCTCTTGGGGACACTGCTGTTCTAGATGTAACTGAATAAGTATAAATATTGCTAAAAAATGCAATTTAAAATGGCACTGGATTTTTGCCAAATGCCTACGTGACAGAGAATCTTAATGATGCGGTTGATTGGTTAGGAAGGTTGATTGGTAGTGAAGCTAATAGTTCCTAACCTTTTTATCGCCAATGGGGCGTTAATTAATTCCAATTTATCTTAGTTTGAGTAAAAACTCGGCTACAAAGTCTTCGAGAATGATAGGATCTCGTGGCACATGTTATCACATGTCTATCACAGTAAAACACTTCGATCCAATTCAGCCGTTATCTCAAACGAACATGCGAGACTTATTCTGATAAACAGTAACGAATTCCCTTTGTCCGGGCCTTCTTAGTAAACAACATTACACAACAAAGGATTTACTGAGCCTTGCAACTGAAAGAAATATGCAGAAGATTAAGGACATTAAATTTGTCTCAAATTTAAACTGGGGCGATTTTGTTGCAAAGTAAAATAATTTTGCTCCTTTTACTGACAGTCAAAGCGAAAATGTAGCGGAAACGTTTACGGCAGTTTTTTTTTTACAAAACGAAACTCATTATTTTCACATTTATTTGCTTTCCGTTTGATCTCTGGTTAAAAAATTGCGAATTTAGTAGAAACCATTTTACCTTTAGAAGTTAAAGAGTGCGAACAAGATGAAAGGTTGAAAGAAGCATACGATATAATTAGCAAAGCTCTGATACAAACAGTGGCAAAGATAGCTAGAGTCGCTCGAAAGAACTGACTCTAAACTGTCTTATAGGTACTTGAATGGTCAGTCTACAGGAACCATTCCCGGAAACTAAGGCAGAACTATTCACTATAATAATTTAATACGACAGCGACGGCATAAAATGTGATCACTGTACATTTGAATCTACGAGCAAAATGGAATCGCATTAAAGAGTTCCTTTTTAATGTTAGTGCCACGAGACCTGAAACATTTTAATTTTGAAAAACGTCATCTGGGGAACGCGTAACAAAACTTTTGCTGAGTGTTCTGTTTAAGGGAAAATGGCTATTTTCTAAGGAATGAACAGGCACAAACAAATTTGGAAACTCCGGTAGCGAAACTCAAGGAATTGAAAACAATGCTCAGTGATACTGTTCTAAGGGCTCCTCTTTCTAAATTAAAAAAGGTTATGAGGTTGGATGTGAAGTAACCGATTTTACAAAAACTGGTCACATGTCTCAAATAAAAAAAGTATTATGTTCTTGTGCAATCGTGAGATTAGCTCAAAGAGCTTCCTATAACATATCCTCCGCGATTAACTGTGAGAAGCTGTGAAGCAAATACAGTGAGACTTGAGTTAGATATCTTAACCTCAACCACGAGCACATCAATTCGCCTATTTTTCCATTTTGCAATTGATATGAAACATGTAGACGCCACTAATTCGCTTTCCATGTACGCCCAAGAGAGACGCTAACATATTTTCTTAAGTCTCCACTTTCCTCCATGATGTTATATATATATATTTACATACATATGACAGTATAGGCCATTCAGAGCCTAAAACACTCAAATCATTTGCTACATTATCAAGATAATCTGATGCTTAAGTATGTGTGAGTAACATGTCAGTTTTTCCCAGATCTCAAGAATACGACTGGTCATCAGCAAGTAAATGACATAAAAGCAACCCTGCTGCATTTCAAGTACTACCCTGCACCCTTTAGAAAGCAAGACATTAGCTTTGTCAACAAACACCCAAACTGAACACACTAAATACAAATCTTAATTGAGCCATCTCCGATTTCAGGAGGTTTATTCTCCTTACCAAAGTAAGAACAAAAACCACCCTCAGGTAAACGAAGAGCCAATTGTCGCCAACTTTTAAGTGTCCGTCATATTAATGGTTGACAAAGTAAATGCTTTGAATACTTAGATCATTGTGTTTATCTATGCCACTCTCTTGCTTCTTAACAACATATCAACGACTGGACAAATGACCTAGTCTCAGTCAAGCCAGGTGGGTGGGTATTTAGGTCCACTATTTCAACTGCTCGATTTTTTAGTGGAATGCACATGAAATTGCCGAAAACATTATTGCCATCTATGGACATTTGAGGCCATTGCGGTCAACGACAAAAGTGCATTGATGAAGAATCAATGTTAGGAGAGGTTACAAAGGGAGATCCTAGTTAATGTGATGGACATTGTCCTTACAAGTCCCCTTTTATTTGGTAAGTTCAACTTGATATCCTTATATTGACACAATTTTGTTTTGGATTGCGCGAGTTTGGTTGCAATATTGTATATCTAAGCAATAGTTATAGATGATTTATTTTTCCACTAGACTGTTTGTAAACAACCATAACTAACAAGCTTAGGAAAGCAATGGGAGTACAGTTTGGCAAAAGCGTGGTCTTCCAGAAGAGTTTTGCACCTTTGGCTGGTATGACTATAAAGCTGTTTCTACAAGTTTGCAAGGAGTTTCTTAGGATTGTTGAAATCATGAGAGCTTATTCCTATGTACCTATCTATGTTAAGTTTATTTCTACTGAAGACAAAAGCTCCAGCAAGGGTTGACAGTCTTTCCTTCAAAGCCTTCAAACTTCAATAGCTGGCAAAATTCGATTGTTAAAAAGACACACCTCAACTCTCTTTGCATTTCGGAGCACACTGATTCTTAGAAATTTAAAGCAGCTGCTTTTTGAGGGTAATATCCTATGTTTATTTTTCAGCTATTGAGCTTCTTTGTAAATGGACTGTTCTGGTCAGAAAACTCTGGTCGGCCCAGTTTGCGCGGGATTAACTTTCTAAGGTTACCATTTCGTTTTTAGTAACGAGTTTAATTTTTTAAAGGGATTAAAAACACTGACGACCGATCCTCTTTGAACCATGTTAGGCCAATATCAACGTCCCTTGGTTAACTTGTAAGCAAACACTTGCCTCTTTAAGGTTCCAGTTTTCCACCAAATAGAAATGACATCAGTAAATCTTTTGGATAATCGCGCTGTAAGGCACAGTGAACGCATAATACGATTAGGTTTCTTTTCTGTCAAACAGAGCCCCAATTAAAGGAAGAGAAGCTAATCTCTATCCTTACACTTAAAAACCCTCCTCGTCCCAACGCCGCAACATATATCTACCCTTCTACCCTTCTGATATATTTTATGGAGATGCTCATTTACTTCCTCATGAGCTTTAATTTTATTGCTGATTACCGACGTCCCTTTAAAATATTTGTCGTTTGTGACACTCGCCATAATCTGAAGACTGGATATGGGTCTAACTACACTAAAAATAAATATTTAATATCGTCCACACAAACTAAAAGCAAACGTGGGTAAGGGGATAATTACAAGCCGACTAAAAGGTTGAGGAGTGGCAGTGAAAAGGTGAGCTTTCCCGGACTTCCATACGTTCCGGCTCTATTGTCAGTTTCATCAAAGCAAAGAAACCAGCCCACATCAGAGCGAAGACACCAACTAATTGAGCCACAAAGGGCCTAGAGAAATAACCAACAACCGAAATCCATCCCTACAGCCAACAGCTAGCCAAACCTAATCAAAAGGATCCTTGAACCAATTAACCATCATCTAAAGCCCCAAACATGAGACAAACCATCATATCTTCACAGATAGAACCACTTCAATTGCCATAGTCAAACAACAATTAACAAGGTGCAAACTAATGACTTGGTTCCAACTAAATCATGACAGCGAACAATTATTGAACGATTTTGTCTCAATGAAGATCTAGATAACATCATTTAAAGCACCAAGCAGCTGACTTCATCTAAACAACTGGCCTGAACAGACCACTCTAACCTATTCTAACTAACTGTAAAACACAGAACAGGCATTCGAAAACCGCCAAATGGAGTCAGAAATATCTTACAAAATCGAATAATTTTCATTCATTCAAAGAACCTGTAAACCGGTTAACCAAAAACTAACCACACCCGCTACTGGGTAATCGATAAACTATGAAGGAAAGCAACCAAAAACACTTACAAAGTGCTGGATTAACCAAAAGGGCAAATGACTGTACCAACATAGCGAGCGATCAACCATTAAGTAAGTACTAAAAGCAATCCAAAACCATGCGAAACTTTTTAAGCAAAACCAAAGCCAAATTCTTTTATTTAATCAGTAACAGTAAAACCATCAGTTATAGAGGTAGGAGCGAACTAATTAACCAAACATCCAAGCTACTAGCCAAAAACCCAAATAATCAATCAACCAACCTACCTGCAAACAATCACCTAATAAATTAACCAACCAACCCAACCTAATAACCAATAAACCAACAAGCAACCATCCAAACAGCAAACGAATCAACCAACCAACCAAACAACCACTCATCCCAACCAGTTACCTAACCAGCCAGCCAGCAGCCAGCCTACCAATCAACCAGCCAGTCAAGCAAGCAACCAACCAAACAAACAACCAGCCAACCAACCAGCCAATCAACCTACCAACCAACCAAACAACCAGCCAGCCAACAAGCCAACCAGCGAACCAGCCAGCCAGCCAGCCAGCCAATCAACCGACCTACCAACCAACTAAACAAGCAGCCAGCCAACAAACCAACCGGCCAGCCAGCCAGCCAGAACCCGACAAACCAACCATCCAAACAATCAAGCCACCAACTAGCTAACCCGAACCAACCAACCAACCAACCAGCCAGCCAGCCTACCAAACAACCACCCAACCAAGAAACCAACCAACGAACCAATCAATCAGCCAACCAACCAACGACCAAGCAGCCAACCAACAATCCAAAAAATCACGCCACCAACCAACCAGACGACCAACCAACCAACCAACCAAACAACCAACCAACCAAACCAGCAACCAACCAAGAAACCAACCAACGAACCAATCTATCAGCCAACAAATCAACATCCAAACAGTCAACCAACGATCCAAACAATCAGGCCACCCATCAACTAGCCGACCAATCAACCAACCAACCAACCAACCAACCAGTCAAACAACCAACCAATCAACCAGCCAACTAACCAACGAGGAAGCGAACCAACCAACCAACAGAGCAAACAAACAAACAAACAAACAACCGAGAAAGCAATCAAGCAACCATCCAACCAACCAAGGGATCAATCAGTCACCAAACAACTATCCAAACTACCAACCAAAACAATCAGCCATAAAAGCTGCTCAACCAACCTGAGCAAACAAAAAAAAAAAAAAAAAACAAAACAAAACAAGCAATGCAACAACAACCCTGTAGCCCAACCAACCAAGAGACTACCAGACTACCAATCGGTAGTTGCAGACTACCAATTCACCCACCAAACCAAAACTACCTTTCTACCAATCTCACTTGTTATCTACATAACAACCTAGACAAAAACTTGCCAGCCATCCAGCCAACTTAACTTACTAACTAACTACCTGCCTTTGTGTTTTCTAACTAACCAACAAAATAATTAATTAAATGGCCAAAAATGTTGAAAGGGCTTCGGAAACATCTAAAAGGAAGATCTAAAAGAATATTAAAATTCTAAATTGACTTAAAATCATGATATCATAGCATATTCAAAAATGAGACATCTAGTCTGTTAAAACTATTTTTTTCGAAATGCTTAAGAGGTTCAACTCATGTTAATCTGGTAACCCTATGAACAAATGGCAAATTATTAATCTAACTAGTCAACTAATATGATGTTTTCAGACGTGTTCTTGTCTGACCAAACGATAGATTATTCGTTTAATCAAAGTGTCTTTTTTTTTGTTCTCTTATTGTACTGCATTCCTTATATGGATGTTTGTAACACTACTGTAATAATCTTTCTTTCTCTAATACACTGTATTTGTGTGAGTTTAAATAAAATTGAATTGAATTGAATTGAATTGCTCGCTGACTTTTTATGCAGTAAAAACATCAGAGGACTCAGTGTTTTACATATTCCTTCCATTTGACAGTGTTATACTCTGTTTAATTCAAAATTCAAATTCTGGTCACATAAAACAGAAAGGAAGCAGAAAAGGGAACGTCGACTCTTTTCAAGCCAAGGTTTAGTTTGTATTAGCGTTCAGTCTAGAACATAGCTGCTTGTGTCACTAAGCAAACGGTTCGTCGATTCAAATTAAGCTATTCAAGAAAAAAAAATTACATACTTAACTGCCAAAATTTGTTACTCTTTCAGATTGGTCCGTCCGTCAAAACAAATTTTAAAACTTTTCACATTTTCTGAATGAATAGTTCTTAAATGATATCTTCCCGATATCTTCACTGTTATAACTAGAAGTTAAAATGCAAAGAATTTTATTTCCTTGTAGGCATCCGGTTTTAAATGTGAAGAAGTCATTGAGGCGTTCTTTCTAGGAAACGTATCGTGCATTCACGCATGCGCTTAGAACAAGACTACTTGCAATGAAATATCATGATATAAAATACAATATATCTATCATATATCTATCATATATCTATCATATATCAAATATTGCATCAGCTTTTGGATTTTTAAATAGAAGAGAACTAAGTTATTGCACCGGTATGATAAACCTTAAATACACTCCAGTTGAATTGACGCTTGTGAAGCGATGCGTAAATTCTTGGAAAGTTGCATGCTTGCCTGCTTGTATTCATGTTCTTAAGCTTCCTAACTTAGCGAGATTGCACCTGGATCTTTCTGCAAATGCTCTTCTTATCATTAAGTCGGAAGTAAGATAAACTTTTGAAAATAAACAAATATTTCTCAAACCTTGATAAAATCAAAGACCGAAAAAGAAAAACGAGTTAACTTGAAACTGTTTGTGACCACTTTCAGACATGTTTGGGCTAAACAGAGAATTACGTCTTTCTTAAAATTAACAGTCCTTGGGAAATGTTTATTCTGGTGCTTGGTGGTCGTTGATAGCTGAAGAAAGAATTAAAAAAGTAGAGGTAGAGATATTACAACAACATCAAACAGACTAGATCATTTTCTACTTCATGATCTTTTTTCAAATCGATGTTAAAAATGTGACGTTGCGTCTGCTGTTTGGATTTTACCATGTATTGCAACTTGGCTTTCAAAAGTTTCATTGGCAAGTTGAACAAAGTTTATCGTGCCAGGAAACATTGCTTCAAGATATGCTTTTTGTTGCAAAATCGTTGCAGAAAATAGAGCTTTGTGCCGAGTCTCGCAACGTGAGTTCAGCGACATCTTTTAAGGCTGAAAATCTTATCATGCTTGACATGTGCAAGTTTGATCAAACTATGCACAGGAAGGGGCATAAAGGGGGTTAAAATAATGTATCATCTACATCAGCTTTATTCAGGGAAAGGCCCTTTCTTCATTTTGAGCTAGGTATTCTTTGGTGCGAGGGACGTTTATGAATAACTACTTGAAATTCCGTTAATTAGAAGGGAAATTTTTACTCACCGTGGAAGCTGAACCAAGACCGCAGAGAAGGGAGAAAATAGTACAAACTTGTGTGGTTTATAGACGGGGAGCATTTTGAAATATCATTCATCACTTCCTGGTGTCATCTGCATTAATCCGGATTCTCAGTAGCTCGATAATTTACGTAGTAGGATCCTAGCGATAAGATATGAGCTACTTTACCCAGAGAGATGACTTGGTGACGTCATCAAATACGAGCCTGTTGTGGACGCAAAGAGAACAATGAAAATGACAAAAAAAAAAAAAAAAAGAAAAGAAAAAAACGGGCCGAAGAAATCGTTTTGGACCACATGCAAATCAAAACAGCAATTGCAGGTGGCAAACATTCGAGGTAAATCTAGCTTCTGCAATTTTTGAAGAGTCTCAGCGCTGATCATTAAAAATATTGCCTGAGTAACTTATTTGTATACAAAGCAGTTTAATGAGGCGTTAATTCCAAGAAAAAACTCACGCTTGAAATCTCTTCAAAAAGTCAAACAATGATGAATTCCTCGCTTTAGTTTGTCTCGTTCCTAGGGGAATCTTATCCTTTTGTACAAACAAAAACGCAATGTGAGGGGGGACGGTTTTTCTGTTAACTAGTAACAAATAAGTTCGAATAAGATTGTTAAAAGTTGCCTATTTTCAGCACTGTTGTCATAGTAACGAGTCCCAAATTAACAGCCAGTTGAAAAGAGGAATTCGAAAGAGCATTTAAGTAAGGATTTATTTCTACCAATAAATTGCCCATTTGAAAATGAAAGAGTCTCCTGTTTTTGGCAAAATAGCCTTGTACCAAGAAACACCCTCTCTTCAAGGTATCATGACACGTGACCAGCAGGTGAATTCACAATCAATTAATGGCTAAAAATTATTGTTCCACCCACGCGTTCGTAGTCCAGTTTGAGTTTCTAATATATGATACGTATTGGTTAGTTATTCAGTCGTTTATTTTGCCAGTCTTCATATTCGTCTCCTGACGAGCTCACATTTTTAGCCTACGGAGTAATTGGTAACTCTCCTTGCCCTCTTCCGTCCGGTTTGACTCACCGAAATACTCGACGGTCCAGTTACTTTCAAAATAATTTTAAAGAATGTTCTTGCCACAATGAAGATCACCAAATCTCAGCCAAACCCCACCTGAGTAAAAAGTTGGGAAGCAGTATGGACGTCAGGGGCTAATTCTATTAGCAGAGGACCTACTGTCGGTACCCCTACATCTTCAACTCACTTGAACTCCTTTCTTTCCATTAAATATATTTTATTTATCCCGGGTACTCTTCTAAGACTTATGGTTATCGTTTGGTTTCATAGTAAGCTCCCGAATAGCCATGCATTAACTTATAGATATCTTAAGACAGCTGTAAACAGCTCATCCTGTTGGGGCGTTGGACCTCACAACGGTTCCCTTCTCACAATGTGGCAGGTCCTTATCAGATTTATCGGGAATCTTCGATAGCGTTCTCGAGCATTCAATTTTTAGTATTGTAAAGCGGTTTTGATCATTTTTTACGTTAATAAGCGCTATATAAATTAACAAATTATTATTATTATTATTAAATTATTATGAAGCACAAATCATGGTCTAAATTTACTTTGACAAAATCACATCCTTTGTGGAATGTTAACTTTCGAGTCTTTATGACTGAACGAGGTTTGATCATACGTTCGGTTGACAGCGAGTGAGTGTCGGTGGCTTGGGGTATTGATGTAAACTTTTCACTTATTTTTTACCCTTGTAATTAGAGTTGAACTTTGGGATTTAAGGCCGAGGAGAGAAAAGATTAACCATTACGACTGTCATTGTTAACATGAAACAGTTCCCTTAGGCTACTTTTTGAACACCAAGGAGTGCTTTAGTAACATGACAAAGGAAAGAAAATGTCCAAATTGCATGCGATGTTTGCTGCCACCAAAGTCATTACAAGATGTCCCAATTCGGTTAAAGAGTATTTAGTTCAGTAATATACAGAATAGTTTGCCGGACAGAAAGTATAAAAGTTTTCCTTATTCTTGTTCATTGCCTTTCGAAACTTTCAAAACTTAGTGTTAACCCCAAAATAACAACCGTCAAGCTTAAATTGCATCTTCGGTGTCCCGGCTATGGTTTACTACCTCCGTTTGCAGAAAATTCTAAGGAAATGGTGGAAGTTGAGTGCATTCAACAGAAAGATAAAAGTTTGATTCAAAACCCAATGCCATTTTCCTCCTGGGAAGACACCATATCGTGAACAATTAGTCTTAGAGGCCCTTGCTCAAGATGCAAAGTCCGCGAAAGCAATTAAATGAAATGATGAAAACGCTGAGCCTGCAAAACGAGAGGTTTCTAGCAGGAGGGAAAAAGATAGAAAAAGATAGCAAGGAAAAAATTAAAACGGCAATTTTTTGTAATATATTTTTTTCATTTGCTGAACACATTGTAGAAATACAATACGTGTCCTAAGATATGAAAAACGGACATACATCAAAAGCTAAAAAAAAAAAAAAAAAACTTTACTATAACAAACGTGGATTAGATCTCATCGAAAGTCAACTCTTATTCATCCCATACGGTGGGCGGGGTGCGCAAGCATGCCATTGTCTTGCTTCTCAGTTTCGAATCATTTTCCTTGATTGGCTGTAACAATTTAGGCTAACTAATACACCCAGTGACGAATATGCATGACTTAATGTGGAATGACTGAAACGATAAAAACTATCATTTCACGGCAATTTAAGTTCCAACCATTGAGATGGAGTTAAAATTTAATGGAACTGACAGAATGTACGCAGCACATTTTATTGAAATTGCTTAACCAAAGCTATAAATAACTGAAAAAGTTCAAGCTATCAATGGAAGTAAAACTTTTAAGGGGTGAAGAAACGTTACCAATTATTGTTAAATGTGGCCGATGGCCGAGATCTTAAAGACAAAGCTCCACTTTTTACCCCCGTGACTCAAAGATTTGAAATGTGAAAGCCGGAAGTTTATCCATGCAGCAATAAATCATGGGGGGAACAGGAAAATTAAAGGTCCAATATTTCCCTTATAGGCTGGGGTTTAACGAGGGATCGAGGAAATTAAAACAGGTTTAAGGCAGTGAAAAGGCTTCTTTTACGGAAGATGACCGGAAAAGAAATCGATGATCAAATCCGTTCATTACATAATGGCAGAGATAGTGTATCACTAAGGACATCCGCTGCTACCATGTATAAAAGAGAGATGCTGGCCATTTTCAAGCTTAAATCGTTAAAAGACCAAAAGTTGATTGAACACCACGAAGTGAATCAAGAATTTGAAGAAGACGCTGATTCAACAAGAGGAGACAATCAAACTAATATAACAATGTCCTTGGGTAAGTGTTGCAATGAGTGTTGCCTGGCGATTAACACAATGACAGGTTGGAAGTTGCTCGCTAAGATCACTGGATCACTAGCAGAGGCGACTTATAGTATCAGTAACATACATTTACACTTTACACACTTTTAGCAAAAAACAGTTACAAACTGGACTGATTCGAGAAAGAAAGAAAGATGTACGGAACATACGAAGTGTTGAGAGTATGAAACTCTTGTAACTCAAACAGCAAGCATGAGATTACAAGAAATGCTATTTATGTTAAGGTCCCTTCCTCCGTTCTCAAAACTTGATGTGGTATGCCCAACTACGTTTGTCCTTACGAGAATAAGTATTCAGGGACACCCTGGTTACCTCACTTTTCCAGAGAGAATAGTCAACAGGCGCGGATCCACACCGGTTTCCACCGTTTTACGAAAATCGATCAGATTTCTCCTAATAAATTATGTATTGTTTTAATTAAAGTAAATTTCTAACTTGAAATCTCCAAAATGGTTTGAACATTAGTTTTGTTTCAAATTTTCTGGTACTGATACGCTCTGGCCGTGGGAAAGGGGACTTTACGGCAAGTTAAATCCAAAAAATTTCCCTGACCCCCTTCGGCGCTCGCTCTTTCGGAAAACGTTCACTATTCAACGTTTCGGAAAACGTTCACTAGTGAAGGCCGTAAGTTAGATAACTCATTGGGTTAATTACGTCACCTTCGTTAAATAAAGAATATTGTATTGTATTGTATTGTACTATTTTTCCTAGATCCGCCCCTGGTCAAGCTTTATTTTTCATTTGTGTCATCTGGATAAACTGATCATGAAACTGGGATGTGATCTTTCATTTCTTGTTAGGTACTTCGTGGCAAACAAGTTGCTTGCCTTTGTGAAAACCTATAAAAAAAATCAGATGGCCGGATGAAGGCCCTTCAACTTACCTCTTCAACTTAACAACTTATTTTTACTGTATCTTCTTCCTTAAAACAAAAAGAAGGGGAAATCGCCATAACACAAATATATTGAATGTTAAGTGAAGTTTTAAAAGAGGAGTATCTTCGCAATGGGGTACCCAAATTCATTGTCAGTGACCGGACAGAGGGTATAGTACCTAAACCAATCTACCATGAAAATGAATTGGAAAGGAAAAGAAGTTAGTTTTTGCATGACCAATGAAACGTTAATCGAAGCATTTTACCATTGCTGTAACGCATAGGGAACGTGCTTTAAAGCTCTGATATTATACCTATTCTACCACGAAATGGATAAACATGCATGAATCCATACAAGTAAACACAAATCAAACGTGCCACGATAACAAATAGGACAAACAGATATAAATCTCTCTTAAAGTCAAAAGCAAGTGGTAAAAATGGAACAGTTTTTGGATGAGTTGTTTGCCTAGTCTACCGAAACTTGGGCACATAAATTAGCTTGTAAGATAAATATCGTGAATAATCACTCAACATAAATGGTAAGTTTAACGAAATAATTGCTGGTACTGGATCCACTCGGGACATCATGTGATAAGCCTGTTGGAACATCTAGGGATGGACTATTTGTCTCCTGATTTATGTTCGTGTTCAAGAGTAAACGTCGCCGTCGAAGATAATAATCTGCCAATTTAAAGCGAAACCCGCCACACCCGCTCTGCTCACGTATGGAAACTTTGTTGCACTTTCTTGGTTTTAATTTGCATTTGATTCAACTGACTCTTCAAAACATTGAGATGAAAGTGGATTGACTGCAAGCTGTCAGGTTTCTACTCCTTTCAGTACAAACTTTGAAAGGTCGTAACGCTTTACAGTCGAATATAAAAATTTATCATAGCGTAATTTTTATTCCTTACGGTACATAGAGTTTTCTTGCATGGGTTAAAAAAGAACTGACAACAAGACCATTCGGTCATCCGAATCAACAACCCTCAACAGTTTGACCAGTAGAAAGCCATAATTTTGTGCAAGGTAACTATAACTTATCTGCAACTGAGATATTTTTGCTGGTTACTCGTTTCTTTTTCGAATAATAACTTAGTGTTTCCTTTATCCCAAAATACTTCTTTCTCAACTACGATTTCTTCCTTATCTTGTCAGAATATGCTCATCGAAGTTACAACACAATCACGTCGGAAAAACGTTACTGGTTGCTGCATTTCTTTCTAATAAAACATGTAATAAAGGGAACACATGCTTTAGCACGGTGCCAAAATCAATGCTGTCGTTCGTTTACTTCCAGCCTAATTATAAACAAAACAAAAATTGTCCGTTCGATTTAAAACAAAGAAGTTGTCGATCCCCTTCCTTCCTAGATAGTTTGCAACTTTGCAACTTTGATTTGAGTCATTTATATTACGGGCCGTAATATAAATGAAACTCACTCGTCTAAAGCGCAAATTTGGAATGGTAAACCACTCAGCCAAGTAAGTTTTCTTGTAGCAACCAAATGAATGTCGATGTACATGATCTGTTGTTAGGTTCGCTCACTTATTCCATCAACTCTTTTCTGTTCTGCCTTTTGCCAGGTTCGCTTACCCATTTCAAGATGTTTTTTGAGGATTGTTTCTAAAAATTCCTTACACTGGTGTGATATTTTGTCACAATACTACTCTTTCTCCAAGTTCACAATTCTCATACTTTCCTGTCTTATTTTAAGTTACAGATAAAAGAATTTTTCTAACGCTGGCAAGCTTCCTTGTCGTGGCTTTAGCTTCTTTTGATGGAAATGTCCCTGAGGATAAGGTGTTTGATTGCCTAAGTGAATTGTCTGGGGAGGCATTCCATTGCTATGTAAGTAATTTACTTTTGTGATTAAGCTCTAGCTGTAGAAGAGACCTTTTAAATCGCGTCTTTCCTGGGCATAATCCATTTCTACAAAGACATCTGTCGATAGCACCCGAGAGGAGACTCCGTGGTCGAGTGGTTAAAGGCGCCGTACTTATATAATCCACGATCTCAGCAAATGTGAGTGTACCTAGTATTCATAACTGAACATACACGATTTCGCCAACTAATAATGTTTGCTTGAATAATATATATTATAAACAACGACACTAATTCCCTTTCAGTGCGACCAAAACCGTTAGTTATTTACAACGTTCAATTTTCATTTCTCAGAGAGAAGCCTATGGTTTCCACAACAACCATCGCGGAGGTCGACTAGGAGCAACTCTGGGACAACTTGTTCCCAAGGATTCTAAAACCTGGTCAGATAAGGTAGAGTTATTCATTGCCGCTTGATAGACATTAGATATAATTCTAAGCTCCTGCATGTTACTTTTAATTAATAAAAGGTGAAGGATACGAAGACCATTTTCAGGAGGATAACGCGCAAACGATATTTAACCAATCAGATGTTAGCACTGTACTTACCGGTTAATAGATGGTGTTCCATGTTCTCTAGGAAAATAATACTTGCTTTAGGTCACAGTAGTGTTTCCTTACCTCGAAAGAGTGACCGAAAATTTAAAAGTCACGATCGTTGTTTGGTTTTCCTTCTCACTGGCTAAGAAAGTGATGCAGGTTTTACTGATCTGTCACAGAATAAAGTGTTAGTAGCAAAGCAACACCAAGGGGAAAAAGAATTACTTTCGATACTCAATTGACTCACTCATTTTAATTTCCAGAGTGAAAGCCAACGTGCTACAGCTTGCCTCAGATCTTTGAAGAACTTTTTGGGGCCACTGAAAGCCGTGGTGAAAAGCGAACGGACCACAGGACACGTCTGTGAAAATTCAGGAAAATTCAGGGAATTGAACAAGACACTGAGTGGACTGCTGCGAGTATTGCGCAAAAACATCCAAGGTATCCGCCGTTATGTAAGTATTATTATATCCTTTCTAAGTTTTTGTCACAATGGCTTTGAATATAAGTGGCTTTAGCCTTGCAGAAACCTCTAACAATTGCTTGAGAGTAACGTGAACTGGCCATTTTTTTCTTAGATATCACAGAAGCCAACAGCAGCATAAGACTAAACCTTATCTAGCCTGGCGAAGGATGGGGCGTGCCCGCGCTTACTTAATTTGATCATAACCTTTTTTCATATTTAAAGAAAACGCGAAGCTCCAAACTTCTTGAATTTTCCTAAAATTTATCTGGCAATCTTGACATTTCATTATCCATGCAATTTGTTGTTTCTATGGCAACGAATTTTTGCAACTTCTCATGGCTCCCCGTGCCTCGTGACAATAGGCATTAAAAAGTCGTTAAAAATCCAATCTTCTCGTTACTAATGACTGATTTATCATGCCTCTGTCGCAGCTTCGCGTTAAGAACATTCATCTTGGAAACCTGCAACTTCAAAGTGTGAACATGAGCAGGATGACCTATATCGCTTCTCAACAACAGTACACAGCGGTAAGTTGTGGACAACCTTAACAATAGTCTCACCGATGCTCCAAACAAATGTTCCAAATGATGGACTCTCGGTAGTTTTTTTTCCCAATTTACTTCCTTACAAGTTCGTATGATCAAAAACGATTTTAAAAGGTCCTGATTGCTAAGTTGCTGTTACTTCTTCGCTCCTCAATAACATCATCTGTTATCTCAGCATGCATCGTACATTTGTCTCGCCAATATTTCGTAAGGGATGCCACTCACTTTTGAATTATGATAGCCTTTGATCTCAAATTAAAAGGAATTGTTTTCTATCTTTAGAGTTCTTGTGATCATAACAATTTGAAGATCTTGATTGTTTACTTGTCTTACTTCTTCAGCACTAATTTTAGAACGTCACATTTTATTTTAGAGTCGCCATGGAGCAGTTCGCTTACGCAATCTTATTCTGCTGGATTATTTGGACCAAGTTCTCGGAGACATACATATCTACAGAGGGTGTTTCAACACGGAACTTGAACTCGCTACTGGGTGCACAAAAGCTTAACGCTATCAATACAAGCCTGTACTCTGATTTATCAGCCAGTCAGTCACTGAAAACACGATGGACCCGGACTAAAGACTATTCATTTACACCATATAAATTTAGCGTTTGGTTGCAAATAATTCTTATAATTACCAGTTGATAAAATAGATCAAACGTTTCAAAAACACTTATCGTCATCCATACAGAAGGTGTACCCAATGATACAACTGGAGCAAAAAAGACAACGTCAGCGTATTTTACTTACAGCGCGAAGGATAAACTTTCACTGATAGGATTAGTCAGGTATGTTTGTGAGAGGCGAGTTTAAAATTGGTTGGCTAAATTAATGCAGTTGATAGCCATCGAAACCTTCGTCAATATATACTTAGCAAACTGTGTTTCTCAGATTTATAGCTATTTTGAGACACCAAAAGAGATCGTAATATTCTTGTAGAAAAATTATTGTATGATAACCTCAGTTCTTTAAAAGAACTTTAAGTATTCTTATTATATGGCTGGCTCTTTCAGCGCTCAAGATGAATCAATTCTCCTGCTGTGATTGGCTACCCGCGAGGTCAAGATGGAGCCATCTTGACCGCTCGGGATAGCCCGTTCGTCCCGCGTTTTACTTTCTTTTAATGGCGTCCTTTGAGTCATATAATAAATCCTTTATTGACCAAGCTTGTTCGGTCAAGATGGCGGGATATTGGCCTCGTTCTTTTTTTGCGTGTTTATGGACCTCGACTTCGTCTCGATCCATCAACACGCAAAAAAAGAACTTGGCCAATATCCCGCCATCTTGACCGAACAAGCTTGGTCAATAACTCATATATATTGAATAAGCAGTCTTTGCTGAATATTTTGGCTTCATGAAGACACAAAACTTGTATTTTAACTTATTACTGTATCTAAGATTTATTTATTTAGAATCGAAGCTTATTTAGATGAAAAGGTTTTTTAAAAATAAATTTGCTTTGCTGAGCTGAAAAGTTGATAATTTCTGTGTTCATGATTTTTGCATGGAAAATTTTCCCCTGGGTTTAACGTGCTTCCACATGTACCACATGCGGCCGAGTTTGTTTGTTTTTAAACAATTAATACACTCAAATACATAATTATAATGCTGGCTACTCTTTATTAACTCATTTCTGTATGTATGTATGTATGTATGTATGTAAGACTTTATTTAAACACGGAAAATCATCAGTTAAGTATTACAAGTTAAAAACTAAGACTATTTACAACTAACTACTTTACATGATTGCCGTGTGGGAATCCGATATGTTGGATACCTTCTTCAGATTTCGCTTAAATTGATCAACAGATCCGACATTTTTTAAGCTATCGGGCAAGTTATTCCATAACTTGGCCCCGCTATAGGAGAAGCTACGTTTTAAATAATTGGTTCTTGGTTTCGGCAATGCCAGTTTTCCCTCAGAGTTTCTCAGGTTGTAATTAGAGTAGCTCTGAGCAAAAAGACGTTGGAGATATTCCGGGGTAAGACCATTCATTGTTTTATACATCATTAAGGCTTTCTGTTTCTTTCGTCTTATTGATAGCCTCTCCCAGTTAAGAGTGGATAGGAGGTGGTCCGAGTTCGTATCAAAGGGCAATTTTGTAATTATTCTAGCTGCTCGATTCTGCAATTTTTGGAGCTTATCACTCAAGTAGCCACTAAGACAGTCCCAAACCGGGCTGCAGTAATCAAAGTTTGGCAAAATTAGCGCGTTATAAATTTGAATGGCAGTTTCCTTCGGAATAAAGGGTCGCACCGTTTGAGGGCACCTATAGCTGAGGATACTTTCTTGCTTATTTCTTCAACGTGTTTGCGCCAAGTAAGATGAGCATCGATGGTAACACCCAGGGATTTGGTATGTCCAACTCTCTCGATGATTTGATCGTCAATTCTTATTTCGAAGTCTTCATTTTGGACAGATAATCTCTGCCTTGACCCAATTAACATTAACTCTGTTTTGGCAACGTTTAAACTAAGCTTGTTGGCTTTAAGCCAGCAGCTTAGGTTACTTAGTTCAGGGGTTAAGGCTTGTTTGAGATCCGTTAACGTTTTAGCCGATAGTGTAATGTTTGTGTCATCAGCAAACATCCTTGGCGCAGCGGCCGGCAGGCAGTTGGGGAGATCATTAATATAAATTAGGAAAAGCAAAGGACCCAATATACTGCCCTGTGGAACGCCGCACTTGAGATCGCGAGCAGTTGATAGTTTGCCGTTGACATTACATCTTTGGGTTCGGCCACTTAAATACGACAAGAACCACCTAATAGCTGCCTGGTCAACACCCATGTATGACATTTTACGCAAGATAATCTCGTGATCAATGGTGTCGAATGCCTTAGTAAGGTCGATGAAAACGACGCCATTTAGTAGCCCATTGTCGATGTCAACTGACCAATCATTTGTCGCCTCAAGCAAAGCCGTAAGAGTACTATGAAGGGAGCGGAACCCTGATTGGCAACTTGATAGTAATTTGTTATCATTTAAATAATGGTAGAGTTGGTTGTAAACAATTTGTTCAAAAACTTTAGAAACTATCGGAAGAACAGAAATAGGCCTATAATTATTAGGATCCGATTTAAGACCCTTTTTAAAAATTGGAGTTACTTTGGCCGATTTCCATTCGTTTGGATATATCCCAGTGAGAATAGAACTAGAAAAGATAGCGGTAAGCGAAGGTGCGATAATACCAGCAGCCATCTTCAACAGCTTGCTCGGAATCTTGTCAAGACCAGTGGCTTTTTTGTCATCAATTTTCTTTAAAAGACTTAATACAATATCAATACTAGGAATTTGCAAAGAAAACGATTTATCAGTAGTTTCCAGATAGAATTCAGGATTTACTTCTACGGGAGGAATATCTTCTGCTAATACTTGCGCAATATTAGTGAAGTGTTCGTTAATAGTTTCGGCAATGTCTTCCGGATTACTAACTACTGTATTATCAGCTTTGATTTCCAAGATATTGGACATCTTACCACTGTTACGGGAGGTTATCTCGTTAATTATGTTCCATGTTTTTCGCAAATTTCCTTTATTAGCTTCCAGGTTGTCAGCAACATAGAGTTTCTTTGCAAGCTTAATAGCGTTATTTGCCCGGTTTCTAGCGTGCTTGTATTGATTCCATGAGGCTGAATTATTGGAAGAGATTGCCTTCTTTTTAAGGAAATCCCTTCTTCTGGTTTTGCTCAGGACATCACCAGTAATCCATGGAAATCGCTTTTTACGGACTCTTTTCAATTTCAGTGGTGCGTGTTTGTCAACACAGGTGAGAAACATTTTTTTCCATTCACGCCACATGTCATTTGGATCAGAATACAAATCGACATTGCCCCATGGCATTTGATTGAGATCACTTAAGAACTTATAACTGTCAAAGTGCTTAAATTGCCTTGTCTCGATCATACGAGGACCATTACGGTCATAGTGGGCCTTACGTGTCAAGAAAACAAGAGAATGATCACTTATACCAAGGTGGATGACACCCGATTTTGAAACCTTTTCTGGGGAGTTTGTTATGCATAAATCAATTAGAGTATTAGAAACTGAAGTGACACGTGTTGGTTCCCTAATTAACTGAGTGAGACCATATATGTCAAAAATATTAATCAGAAAAGAAGAAATATATGCATTTGCTTTAGGCAACAAATTGCAGTTGACATCACCAAGTATATACAATTCTTTGTTTTCGGCGTCAATTTTAGCGATTACTTTTTCGAACTCATTAAAAAGATTAGGTGAAGAGCTTGGGGGTCGATACCAGGTACCGACTAGGAATGGTGTACTCCGTGGCTTACTGATTTCGACAAATAGACACTCCAACTCGTCGTTATTTAAATCGTCACGTATTCGGTAGTTTAAATTCGTGCGCAAATAGATACAAACACCACCTCCATTCCTTCCGTTAACTTTACGATCTTTCCTAACCAGTTCAAAGCCAGGTAAGTAGACTTCGTAACTATGCACTGTAGAGTCTAATTTAGACTCGTTGATTACTAAAATATCTACTCTAGAAGAGGACATAAAAACTCTAAGATCGTCAATGTGGGACAGTAGACTATTTATGTTTAGAGACGCACAGACTAACCCTCGACCAAAGATACTAGAATGGTTTGACTTACCGCGGTCGTTACAATTGCTGGCATCAGATGGATCGGATTCCCAGACGGCACTGTCCTAATCCGCTACACGTATTACTAAATGATTAATAAAATTCTGAGCGAGACGCGAGGTTCCACCCTTGTTTAAGTGGAGACCACTCCGATTAAGGTGGTCAGTCGCAGAAATGTTTGAGTGATCAATATAACCCCAGGACCTTTGCTTACAAAACTGCTTAAGAACTTTATTCACATCAGGAACTTTACCGGCCAAAGAATCATCGTCTGATCTACTGATGAGACTGGATATTGTAATCATGGCTGAAGATTCCGAACTAACTGATTCGGCTAGGTCAATCAATTCTTCAGCACATTCACGAGGGGAGTTGGTAGATCTTAAATTATTGGTTCCAACATGGATAATTATCTCGTCCGGGTTTCTGCGTAGAAGTGGCTTAATGTGATCCTTCATGTCTCGTGTTGTGCATCCCGGGAATGTGGCTATCTTGACTTGGGAGTTTCTGGACATTTTGTGGCCTCGAAGATATTTAAGTGTAGAATCTCCTGCTATGATGACCTTCTTCCGGCGGTCGGGCTGTAGTCGGTCGTGATCGTCTGACAATTCGGTTGAAACGGTCTCGATAGTTTTCTCCGTTCTAACCTCCGAGGAAGACGAAGATGTACCTTGGCCATCGTCACCACTGTTTACCTTTTGATTGACTACATTTCTCACTTCCACTTGTTCGTTAATTCGAAGGGGCTCAAAACTGTTTCGGGTTTCGGTGATACTAGTGTGCACTGGCTTCTGGCTACGTTTGGCATTTCCATTGTTGCCTCGCGACTTATCTACATGGACCCAACATTCGCTTGACCTTGGTTGATTGCTTTCAACTTGACTCTTTTCTTGCATAATGATGGTTATTGCAAGCCTCAGGGAATCATTCTCTTGTTCTAATGACAAAACGCGGCTCTCAAAGGTCAAACATTTTTCTTCCAACTCTCTGATTGCATTGTCTTTTTTGGAAACAGAGGATAATAACGTTTCGCACCTTTTCTTGTAATCAAGGAGTTCGGTACAAGAAGCATTTTCGTATTGATTTTTGGCATTTATAATGGGCAAAAGCTTTGTATTTTCTTCCACTTGTTTCTGAAGTATCAATAAATCAAGTTTTAAGCCCTCAATGTCGGTCACAATTACTGGACATGATCGCTCTTGAGTGCAATTTGACGGACTCCCGTCGTCGATCAATATTCGACTATTACGCTGAATACTGCTGTCTTCCTCTGATAGTGATGGTTGCGTTGTTTGTTCGGTTGATACCAAAGGTTCGTGGTCTTGCAAATCCGTTGGCACTCCCGGCTTCATTCGTACTAATTCCACTAACTCATCTTTTAAAGCAGGGCCATCACGACCCTGAAAGTTCAGAGTTCGTTGTTTCTTGTTGTACCAGTTAATAATTAAATTACCGTTGGAACTTTTGAATTGCTTCGTATTTCCACCAGGCGTCAGCCATTTTCCTTGCTGTTTTAGAACATCTGCCACGAAATTCTTGAGCGATTCGAGGTCGTTTGACCACATTAACTTGTCGCCATTAAGATGAAGGTATTCCAGTTCACAGACCTCAGGGTTTAGCGAACAAGACTCGGTTTTAGGGAGTGAATCATGATCATCATCAGAACTACAAACTGACCGTCCGTCCGCCATGCTTACTACTCGAAGTCCGCCATTTTGTACGTGTTTTTCTGTAATTTTCGAGGGCTTGAGGTCAAGTCGATCTAGTTCTTCCATATAAGGGGTTACCGCGGAGATTTCGCTGGTCCACAACATCGAAGGCTCTATCTTTCATGTCATGCTTGTCACGCTAGCTGTCGTTTATTTCTAAACGATAACTGCAACTACAATTCGTTACTTATTTGATTTATAAGTGTGATTTTCGAGCCATTTTCCAGCTCAGAAGCCCCCCTGCCTGGCAAAATAAACCTGGGTTAATGGGTAGAGGCAATCCTTTGAAAGAAAACAGAGGTTAGAAGCAATTTCACACGAAGTGGGCCGCTCAAAGTATTCGAGCGAGTGGTGGCAATTTACGGAGTGAAGTTGTGTCTTTAGTCGTTTTGTGAGTGGATTCCGGGACCTGGCATGGCAATTTTGGCAAGTTTTGACTTGTAAATAATGCAATCGATGCAATATTTTGTCAGCTGGACCGGGTGGCTCGACACGGCTCTAACAAATATCTGAAATGAAAATTGGCGGGCCTCCATGTCGCCGTTACGCAAGAAAGTCCCAGAATTCCTTTGGGTCACAAACGCGAACATTACAGACCGCGAGAGCAATTGAAATCAAATAGCGTTATCCTGGTCGCGCTAACAAAGTGAGTAGAAAAATGTGGAATAGATTGCAAGAAGTGGAGTCGAAGTTTGCTGCCAATGTAGACTTTAAGCTCAAGAGGATTTTTGTCTTAGGCCCGTTTCAAACGTCGTGCTACTGCCGTGCTTAGCTGGCTCGACTGTCGCACGACTCCAGCACGACTTGGTTTCAGAATCAGTCGGGTGCCGTAGTCAAAACACTGACCAGCCGTTATACGAAGCAAATCCAAAATGTTAATTTATGAATTGAGTTTGACACGGCAGTAGCACGACGTTTGAAACGGGCCTTAGCCACTGCAAGACAAAGTTGCATATTATTTGATGCTGTCCGAGGGCATTCTAAGGCAACATTTTTTGTTTGCAACAGAATAAACGGTCATATTCCATGAAAATTGGGAGTTTTAGGGTGGCAAAGTTGAACAAATTGAGCATTTGGCAATAACAATGGCTCATTTCAACCATAGATCGGGATTTAGAAAAGTTGCAGTTATTGTTTCAAAGCATGGGTCGGTATAGACCCATAACTGCAGAGCATGCCGGAAATGAGTTAAACTAATTCGTTCCATTCAAAGTTCCACTGCAGTTGTTTGAATCAAAGTTACAGTGTGAAACTGAACCCCGTTGTAACAAACTCCGTTGTAACGAAAACCCCGTTAAACCAAATACAACCCAGAAGCCAATGTAACAAATGAATGTCGTCACGTGACTGAAGCGTTGAACAAATCAGGTGGAAAGTTATACAATCATATCTTCGTGTGTGAAATGCTGTACATTTCTGTCAACAGTCTATTATCTGCTCTCAGAGGGCAGAGAGATAACATCTTCGCGGCTTGATAGCCTTCTTTTTAGCTTAAAGAAAAAACAATTCAGTATAAACTCAACCCCGACACAAATTCGTCACAGAGGGGTCTTGTTTGAACGAATCCATTTTAATAATACTTCCTGCACTAAATCTCATAATATATAATAAATATATTAAAAAAACATCTAGCATCGCACCAGCTCTTGGAATTTTAAACATACTCAAACTAAGTTGTTATACCTGATAAAGCTTACTGAAGTAAACTTTCAGTCATGGTTGCAATGGGGGCGCACGCTTATGAAGCGATGCGTGAATTCTTGGAAAGTTGCATGCTTGACTGCTTGCATCTTTGTATGTTTTTACGCTTCCTTATGTCCCCCGGCGAGAATGCACCTTGGTCTTTCTACAAATGCCGTTATTCTCATGGGAGTGGAATAAGATACAACTTCTGAAAAAGAAAAACAAGTGAGCTTGAAAATGTTTTTCACCTCTTTCATACATATTTGTGCTAAACGTGAAGTAACATTTAGTCCTCGGCTTTGTCAATGGCTAACGTGCGCTAGGAATCGTTTAGGGGATCCAGTTTGAGATATTACAGAGAAACAAACAGACTAGGCGATTTTTCTTCTTCAGTCGGCTGTTTTTCAATATGCAGCGTTCAACGCGGCGTTGCTCCTGCTGCTTGTAACTGAATTACCCATGTGATGTAACGAAAGTGTCACTTTATCTTGCCTGGACGCATTTCTCCGGCAAATTTTTGTTGTTGAATAAACGTATTGCAACGTAGAACATGATGTCGAGTTCTGCAACGAGTCCAGCGACGCTCGTGGGTATTAAAACTTATCTCTCCTTTTACCACATTGATGACGCAGTCTCGATGTTGTGCTGAATGTGAAGGGCCAAATTATGCAAATGTGTCACTCTCCCCACCGTTAGCAAGTACTTTTAGCCAGTTGCAGGCTCAGTACTATTGGAGCCAATCAAAACACATTATTTATGGTATTTTTGTGACGACTTGTTTGTTGGCCTGTTCGAGAGCAGCGCCTTTATTGGATGTCCTGCTCCCTTTTCGGCAGTCTTGAGTCCCGTCGATAACTGAACACTGGGAAATTGTTTCGCAGCATGGTCATTTGCAAAGATGATCAAAGAGATATTCAGCAACTTCACATTCGTGAAATTAAGACCGAATGTGAAGTGCCCTTTTCTCGCCAGGGCAAAGCTCTTCGTGTAGAATCCGAATCGACAAAATTTGCGAGCAGGCAGAAGTTGTTTACACATTCAGCAATGAGGTATCTCTCCCACTCTTATGAGACCTTATGAAGTGCAAAGTTTACGAAGTGTTTCATAGTTAGGGCTTTAAAGGGAATTAAAATGATCTAATCTGACCTTTATGGGGAAAGACCCTTAGTTAATTTTGAGCTATGTATTGCTTTGTTTGTGTAGCGTGCAGTGATATATAACTGGTCAAATCCAGATGATAAAAAGCGATGATGACACTCACCGTGGAAGCTCAAGTAAGACAGAATGAGAAGGGACAAACTTGTGCAAACTTGTGTGGTTAATAGAAGGGGCGGATTTTGAAACATCACTCAACACTTTCTGGTTTCATCTGGATTACCCCGGATTCTCAGTAGCTCGATCAGTTACGTATTAGAATGCTAGCGATAAGATACGAGATACTATATCGCAAGAGAGGCCTTTGTGATGGCATCAAAAGCAAGCCACTTCTGAAGGCATTCAGAAAAACTTAATACGACAAATAAAACTCGAACCAAAGGAAAACGTTTTAGACTCCAAATCTCAAAACAACAGAAGTCGCAGGTGGCAAACATTCGAGGGATAAAGTTAGCTTCTGCAAATTCCAAACCATTTCAGTATTTATCTGAAAAAACATGACTGATTAGCATACTAAGTTGTATACAATGCCGTTTACTGAGGCGTTGATTCCAAGAAAAACTCACGCTTGAAATCTTTTCAAAAAATCAAAAATTGTCTCATTCCTAGAGGAATCTTATCCTTTTAAACAAACAAACAAAAAATACAATGTAAGGGAGAACCGTTTTTCTGCTAATTGGTAATCTTAAGTAAGAAGAAGCTCGATAAGAGTTGTCTATTTTTAGTACTGTTGTCTTAGTAACGAGTTTGATTACTGAGTCCCAAATTTAGAAACTGTAGGTTTGCTCAAAGAGCGTCAAAATAAGCATTGAATTCCTTCTCTACTTTGACCATTTTCATGAAAACTAAACGAATTTTGCTTGTTTGGTAAAATAGCCCGAACCGAGAAACACCAGGAATTCAAGGTACAAAGTGCCCTGCAGCCGGCTGCATTCACACTTAGATGATGATTAAAATCTATTGGTCCGCCCACGCGTTTGTAACTCAGCTTCGATTGTCTAATGTTTAATGTTCTTTGGTTATGAATTCAGTTGCTTAATTGGCCACTGTCTTCATTTTCTTCTCCAACGCGCTCACACTGAGTAACTAGCAAATCTTGATTTCCCTCTTCCGTCCGGTCTGACTCACGGAAACACCTTGACAGTCTAGATGGGTTTTTGAATTATCTTAAGGGATGTTCTTATTGCCTCAAATGTCATCTCTTCTAAACCAGACCCAATTTGAGGACAAAGACGTCGTTGGCCCATATAAGCATCATTCAATCTGTTTTCCTATCATGATAGATCTACTATTTGTCCCAATGGATCGCTTTCTATCTTGAGCATATTTTATCCTGTAGAAGAGCTCGAGTGATAGACTGATATCTTTAATGTAACTGATAATACCTCATCCATTTAGGCCATTAAAACAGACAAAAATTTTTGTCTTCTAAAAATATGAGGTCCTGGGACATTTTTCAGGGACTCTTTGATTGGGGTAGCATCCTCAAAATGGATCATTAAGTACCAAACCAAGGACAAAAATATGCAAATCAAGCACAAATCATGGTCTAAATTTAGTTTGACAAAATTACGTCCAGTTTTTGCGGGATGTATACGTTGGAATCTTCATGTGAAGAGGGGGACGATCATTCCATTAGCTGACAACGATTAAAAAATGCATTTTGCATTTTATTTCAAAATTCAATTAGATTTAAACGCCGAGGACATTTGAATTGAAAACGGTTAACCATTACGGGTGTCATTGCTAACTAAAGGTGGTACAGTTCCTTTAGGCTTTCTTTTACTCCGGTAACAGGACGAAGGACTGAAAAATACAATGCACGAGCTGCGCATGTCATTTTGTTTAAACCACAGGAGTCATCAAAAGATGTCCCAATTTCGTTCTTATTCTTATTATAATTTATTTGCCTTCCAAAACCTTCAAACCTCAATGCTAACCCAAATATAGCGACTGACAAGCTCGTCTTAAACATCCTTTAACCATTACGGCCACCTCACTTCTCCAATTGCAGAAAATTCTAAGGCCTTGCCGGTCTGTTCTTAAATCAATAAAAAAATTGATGGAAGTTGAGTGCAACACAAAGGTTAAATTTTGACTCCCCAAAATTTTTTCCTGATTTACTTTTCGAAGAGGCAAAGTTGATGACAAGGTTCCGTAAACGATTCTTTCACGCCGGTTGCTCTAGGTGCTGGAAAAACCTAATTAGAATGATAATAAAGCATGTTTTAAGATAGGCCTAAAACGCCGGGGTTTCTAACAGGAGAAATAAAGACAAAAAGGGAGAACGCACAGGGGTAATTTACTTCAACATTTTTTGCATCAGCTGAACTCACTTGTGCAAAATGTGTCCTAGTGTTATAAAAATCGGACAGACATATTCAGCTGATTTTATCATCACAAACGTACATGAAGACCCATCGCCAAACTTAATTTTTGATTTATTAAGTACATTGGGGCGTGTAAGCAAACCATTGTCTTGTTTCACAGTTTCGAATCATTTTCCTTGATACCAAATTAAAGCTATGTAAAGCAGTCATTGACCATTATACCTGACTTAAGAACGACTGAAACGTAGAAGCACCACCAATTCATGAGAATTTAAGCACTAACCTTTTAATATAGAGTTAAAATTGAATGGAATTTGCAGAACGTACGAAGTATATTTTATGGAAATTCTGTAACCAAAGCTAACTAACTGAACATTTCAAGCCATCAGTGGCTTGAAACGTTACCAAATATTGTAAAACAGAGGACAAGATTTAAAAGACAGACACAATTTTGCCCCAGCGACCCAAAGAGATGTAATGTGAAAGCCGAAAGTCCAGCCACCCTTGTTTCTATTCGCATGAATGCGTTTCTCAGTGCCATAAATCACTTAGGGGAACAGGAAAATTAAAGGTTCAATATTTCCCTTGTAGGCTGGGATTTGACGAGGAAGAAAATTAAAACTGGTTAAAGACGGTTAAACGCTTCTTTTAAGGAAGATGATCGAAAAAATTAATGATCAAATCCCGGGTTTTTTTTTAAATAGGTGATAGACAAAGCCATGCTAAGGACATCCGCTGCTACCATGTATAAAAGTGCTGTGCTAGCCATTAACAAGTTCATCTCGTTAAAAGCCTACAATTTGGTTGAACACCAAGAAGTGAATCAAGAATTTGAAGGAGACAGATCCTACAAGAGAAAACAGTCAATAGCTAACAATGACTTTGGGTAAGTACTGCACTGAATGTTGTCTAGCGATTAACAGATTGACGGAGTGGCCCCTTAAGCTTGTTCGCAGAGGTTAGCAGAGGCGATTCATAGCATTCCTGATGCCGGATGAGTTTGATGAAGGGCGTTCGTCTTATCTTTTCAACTTCACGACTAATTTTTTTTGGACACTGTCTTCCTATTAATTAAAAAAAGGTGTAAATATATAAGTGAGAACGTCGTAACTTATAAATTTACAGAATGTTAAGTTGGGTTTCAAAAGAAAAAAAAAGAGGTTACTTTTCTCATTAGGATACCACCGGCAAAGCGTAAGGTGACCCGAATATAGGGTATAGTGCCGTATCTTTTCAACGATGAAGAATAGTTGGAAAGGAAAACTTAAGGTTTCTTGTGTGTAACCATTCAAAAGTAACGTGTCGTTTAACCGTTGCTGTAACGCTTAAGAAAGTCACGTGCTTTAAACATTGAGAGGTAGTATCGCATCTGTTTTAACACGAAATAGGTAAGCTAAAGGTAAACGAAGTGAGTAAGCACGAATCCTTAAAAGTAAACATAAATTAAACAGGTCATAACGCGAATAGCACGGTAATCATATTCAGCCGTATCTCTTAAAGACAAAAGCAGTTTTCTGGCCGAGTTGTTTGATTGGTCTACATCGAAACGTAGGTACATAAATTAATGTAATACCTGGTACTAAACCGACTTGACGTTGGCCTTTTGAAGTGGAACATTTGCATGCCTTTTTCATGTTGATGAACTTAGGATAGGAATCAGAAACGCTCATCGAGCCGGCTTCCAAGAGGGACTATCAGGTTTAAAATAAACTCTACGAAGTGCGTTATGAGATTATTTCCTGTTATTTGAATGACACACCTCCTCTAATGACGCACACAAATACTGTTGCACTTTCTGTGGTTTTGATTTGCATGACATCAATCGAAAGTTGAGTGACTACAAGTTTGAAGTCTTTTTTGTTCCTTTTTCGCTACAAATTCTAAAAGCTGGTCATATTTTAAAGCTAATTATGTAACGGAAATGTGACTGCTTACGATACACAGTATTCTTATTGGATGGGTTTAAACGGAGAGAGCATCAGAAAACCTTTTATCGAACGTAAAATTAGGAAAAAACGGTCGACGTAACCTGTTTTTACGTCAAAGAACAGAAATATTTCATTTTTGGTGGTTGCTTCGGGAATCGTCTTCCTTCGCGAGGAGATGCTATCCGAAAGGGATATAAGTTATAAAAAAAGTTCCTCACTTTTGAATTAAGCAAGCAGCAGTGTAATGACTAATACTGCTTCTAACTGGTTCCTAACGTTGTCAAATTTATTTCACCGATTAAAGGCACTCCAGAGACTAGCCTCCCCGTAGTCGTTTTTAGGCGGTCTAGTATTTCACCTCGTACGACTCCCCTAAAAACGACTGCGTGGAAGGTAATCCAGGCGCTGGTAACCCGTTGTAAGTTGTCAATCATTCAGTATCAATTTCCATGGTCTTTTCATCGTGAAAAAAGTAACCAAGATACAAAATCACCCGCATGAACGACGTTGAAGAACCTGATGAAAATGTTTGAATTTAACAGAAAGTCATAATGTAGAACGAGGAAAATCTAACTTATTTGTAATTTATTTTTGCTACTTACTTCTTTCTTTTACGAGCTTTACATGCAGCTCCCTTTGTGATTAAACCACCAAAATACTTCTTTATGAAGGATGCTGTATCGTTATCTAGTAGAGCATGTTTAGCGCACGTAGTGAGAACGCAGCGACGTCGGAAAAGCGTTATTGCGTTGCTTTCTTGATACTGGAGAAATGTTTTGGCAAGGTGCCAAAATGATGTTATACGTTTCTTCTAACTGATCTCGCTGTGAATGAAAGCCGCATTTTAAAGACATTTGATGGAATCCTTCCAGTTAAATTATAAACAAACTTCTTGAAAGCTATATAATTATGATAATATACGTAGTAATGGCCCTTTCAAAACAAAGACGTTGTTGGTCACCTTCCTTCATCGTCACAGTTTGTTTCTTTGTAATGGCCCTTTCAGTCGCCACAACATATTTTATTCGAGTCCTTAATGGCAATGTAATCTCACTCAACATAAAACCGAAATTTGCAATCTGAAATCACTAAACTGTGAAGTATAGTCTTCTCTTAGCAACCAACTAAATGGTGATGCGCATGATCTGTTGAATTGTGTTAGTTCCGCTTAGATATTCCATCAACTATTTACAAGGTCTGCTTTGCTAGGTCCGCTTATATATTCACCCCACGGGGGGGTACTTGGGAAAATTTTTGCTGGGTTTGTGCCGCTGGACTCTCAGAACCCCTACCCCTTTATAATCTGTGGCCAAATATAGACCCCATCTTAGTCACTTTTGGGCAAACGTAATTTTCGTGATCCCAACTTAGTCACTTTCTGTTTACGCATCTACCTTGTAAAGCCTACCTTGTACATCATCCTGAAATGAATTGACCTATTTGTTAAACTGGATGTGAAACACTTTCTATTTTCACCTACAGTACAAACATTCTGGTACATTTATCCCAAAATATTAATGCCGAAAATGTGCGACCCCATTCTAGTAACTCTATTGAAAATGCAACCCCATTATAGTCAATTTATTCGTGAAAATGCGACCCCATCCAGAGGCACATACCCATTAGCCTATTACTAGAAAGTGCCCCCTCCGGGCATATTTCAAGATGTTTGTTTAGAACTCATCCATGTCTAAAGATTCCTTACATTGATATAGTATTTTGTCACCCACAATATTAATTGTTCTTCAAACTCACAATTCTTATACGTCCTTGCTTTATTTTAATTCATAGATAAAAGAATTTTGCTAACGCTGGCAAGCTTCCTTGTCGTGGCTTTAGCTTCTTTCGATGGAAACATCCCTGAGGATCCAGTGTTTTATTGCCTCAGTGAATTGTCCGAGGAGGCATTCGATTGCTATGTAAGTAATTTACTTATTATGATCTCTGATTAAGCTGTGTACAAGAGACCTTCTAAATTGCGTCTTTCCGGGACGAAATCCATTTCTAAAGAGAAACTCTGTGGATAGCATCCGAGAACGACATCGTGGTTCAGTGGTTAGTGCAGCGGACCTATAATCCGGAGGCCTCGGGGTCGAAATTCTTGACTACTCCTGTAAAATAGTCAACTCGTCTGTCTCGTGACAGGTGAGATTCTTAACGCCTTTGAGTCCCCGGCAGTTGCAATGTTTATTTCAGCGTCCCTGGATTAGCTCTTAGTGCTATGTGGGTGGGTTACAATCCAGTTCTTTCCTAGCTTAAAGTTTGTGTTTCATCATACCTAAGGAAAGATATTCATATTTTTCTCCTTAACATTTGATTAGTTGACCCCATAATGGATTCAACAATAAGACGGAGCTCCACTTTGTTAAAAATGTTTGAGGTGAACGTGTCTAATGTAAGGATATTTTCCCTACCTACTTTTTTCGATCTCGGCAAATGTGAGTGCCGTTCAGCCTTCATAGCTGAGCTATTAATTAAAATAAGATCTGTTTAAGATTTCGCTAGTTAATAATGTTTGCTTCAAATTATTAAAACCAAAGATGTTAATTGCCTTTCAGTTATTTACTTACGACCTTATTTTCTCTCCTCAGAAACAAGCCTATGGATTCACCAACTCTCATCGCGGAGGTCGTCTGGGGAGAGCCCTGGAACAACTTGTTCCCAAAGGTTATAAAACCTGGGCAGCAAAGGTAAAATAATATAGAAGATGACTAATTCTGTTTTATTCATTACATCTCGTTTTTCTTGTCAGACCGACTACACATCCGGCTGACTTATTGTTATATATATATATATATATATATATATATATATATATATATATATATATATATATATATATATATATATATTCTGTAAGCCGAGAGGAAACATAATATTATTCAGTCTTAGCTACTTCGTAGCACCATATGCAGGGTAGCTAGGGTGTCAGACCAAGGTGACCTTTCAGTTGAAGGAGGATAATACAAACAAAGTCCACAAACGGTTTGTACGAATGCGAATTGGAACTAAGCAAACACAAGAAATGGTAAATTGTTCCTTAGTTAAATTGCTTCGAAAAAAAAATCTGAGGTTACACCGGAAATCTCCTGAACCCGAGATCCTGATTTACCGATCGGACAATCTGAGCTATGGGTCATTCGTGGTACTTGTGAGCAAAGTCACTTACCTAGGTTCTTCAGTTTAGTCTTAGAGGTCAACACATCGCTTCGTACTCGAAGATTCAGCCTACCGTTACTGTAAATTTCTAAACAAAGAGGAGCAGAGATGGGCAATCACCTAGCACTAATGTGGAATGAGTTCGATTGCCGAGGTTGACGCCATATGTAGGTTTAGTTTTTCATTTGGTTCAAGTCCCTGCTCGAAGAGCCTTTGTTCTCGCTCCACAAAATCCGCATCTCCAAATCCTAATCCGACCAAGACGGCCACTAGCTTATCAGTTGATTAACTATACTGTAATGTCACCCTTATTTAGAGCTCAGTAAAGTAACATCAAGGCTAACTTTGATACTCAGTATAAAATAATTATGTATCTCACTTTTAATTTGCAGAGCAACAGCGAACGTGCTACAGCTTGCATCAGTTCTTTGAAGAACTTTTTAGGGCCACTGAGAGCCGTGGTGGAAAGCGAGCAGACCACGGCACATGTGTGTGAAAATTCAGGATTCAAACTGAACAAGACACTGAGTGAATTGCTGCAAGTATTGAGCAAAAATATCCACGGCATCCGAAGTTATGTAAGTATTTTTTCATTTTTATGTTCTTGACACATTGGCTTCGAGATCTCTCAAACCTATATATGTTTAACTGCCGAAAGGGTTTTTGTTCTTAACTATATTCGAAGCCGGTAGAAGCACATAACTGTTGCCCACCTTACCCAGAGGGTGGAAGATTCATATCTTTTTTTTGATAGGCGAAGAAACAAGACCAAACTTCTTGGCTTCGCTTAACGTTTAGTTCATTATTTGTCCTAGTGACTTGATGTTTCACTGACGACGGGATTTTAACAGCTGTGTTTTTCAAAATTCGGATTCTAAATCAGTTTATGGAAAAATGTTTTAAAATTTTACACCATTATATAGGAACATATTTGAGTCAATTGGACGGTTTAAAGGGTCTGGGGAGATGGCGTATCCAAAATAGCAGCCTTCCAGAAATAAGGACGTAATTTCCATGTTAAATGATGTTATCGCCTCACTTTGCTGGCCTAAAAGTTTAAGTCTTAGACGTACTTTTACACCTGCCTAGTTTTATTTTCATAGCTGAATTGTCTTGAAGTTACGAAGGAAGAGGGATCCAGAGTGCTTCCCCCATCCCCTGGTTCAGGAACAGCAAAAACGCCTAGGAAAATAGGATTATATATGCTTACGGAAACTTTAAAATTAAATCACGGTTTTTAACCATAGATTTTCTATGCTTCAAGATCAGATGCTGAAATTGAAGCGTTTTGAACCCGGTTAATAGGCTGTGATTCTTACCTTGATTTAACTAACATTCCCTTAAGGCTCCGATCCTATTATTAATAAACTTTCCGCCGGACTCCTCATGACTCTTCACATACTTTGCTCTCCGTGTCTTTGCTCCTTTCTGCCGCAGGTTCGCCGTAAGAATATTCAGGTTGGTACACTGCAACTTCATAATGTGAACATGACCAGAATGACCGCTTTTGCCGCTCAACAACAGTACACAGCGGTAAGTCGTGCAGGGACGACCTTATAGGGCTAGTATCACGGATTGTTAGTAAAAATCTGGAAAGCAAAGGAGACCTGTTTACCGGTAGAAAACGAAAAATTACGGCCAAATTTTCCTCTAATTATTAACGGTAGGGCTGTAACGATACGTTTTCTCATGATACGATACATATCTCGATACAGTTTCCACAATACGATACACTAGTGCAAGTTACACGTGACCAACTAATCTTACTAACTTATTGGAACTACGCATGTTTGTTTATCCGCCATCTTGAATAATACGTGAAATGCGAATGCGATACAAAAAGGATGGAGTTTGCTTTCCCATTTGTTTAATAAATCACTGTACAATGGCTACAATGCAGAATTTTTTTTATATAGAACATTTTACTGTATCTTAATACTGCAATATGCTGTTCAAATATCGATATTCGTATCGTGACAAAAAATATGGCGCTACACCGGTGTATCGTTGCAACCCTACTAAACGGCTATTTTAGCTTACGCTTGGTCAAGATAAAAATGGTGTCAACCTGTGGCTCGATTTTTTGCGCAAAATTGACTTGATTTTCAGTCTCACTTGTAATACAAAAGCAATTCATGACTGAAAAAGGCACTGAAAATTGACTTTTTTGACTTTTGGGTCAAAATATCAGGGCTAATTCCCTGCCCCTTTAAGGCGGGAGTTAACCTAAACATCGTTTTTTAGCCGCTTAACATGGATCTCACGTTGATATCTCGTTCGCGTTTCAAGCAATCAAAAATCCCTCTGCTCAGCTCATAAAGCTATGTTGAGGGATATTTTGGAATTTTTGGGTGTATTTGTAATGTAATTTGGAAGATTTAATAAGATTTAAAATTTAAATTTGAAGTGCGAAATTAGTAGATGGACACCAAAACAGTTCCCCAGCAACCTGCAGTACCTTTGTGGGGTGGCAACTAATTGGAAGTGTTTCAAAACACTTTTACTCCATTAAAATCCCTTCTTCAAAGTCCTTCAAATTTCACACAAATTCACGTTTACCCACACCTTAAGAATAGCCTCACTCGTGTTACACTCCAATTCGGTCAAGCACTTCAAATGATGCTTTTCCGTAGGTTGCTCCGAATGGAAAGGAAAGTGTTAATGTACCTTGCGAGTTCCTTTGATCACAGCGATGTTTATAGATTACGATTGGCCGGTTATCTTAACTCTGTCGCGGAGCAGTTGCGATACCTAACCAACCTATGTTGCCTAGATTACTTACAAAAGTCTCACGATCACCAATATTTCATGAGTGATGCTAGTCTAGTTTAAAGTATATACTCCCAGTGATAGCCTTTTAGTAATTTTGTTGCAATCCTTTTTCTACCTTGCAAATTCCCCTGATCATAATGATTAATGGATTCCCTGATTCCTAAGTTCTCATTACTTCTTTAGTGCTAATTTGATAACATCACATTTTGTTCTAGAGTCGCCACGGAGCAGTTCGCTTACGCAACTTTGTTCTGCTGGACATTTTGGACCAAGTTCTCGGAGACATACATATCTACAGAGGGTGTTTCAACACGGAACTTGAACTCGCTACTGCGTGCGTTTAACATCATCCGAACCTGTACTCGGTCGTAGTTATCAGCCCGCCAATGAAGAACAGAACGCGATTGACCCGGACGAAGGATTATTTATTTGTACCATTTTGAATTTAGCTTTTGCTTGCATGTGTAAGGAAACCTTATAAGTCGAATAAATTAGGAGAAGTTTTAGAAACAAAAAAACAAACAAACAAACAAAAAATACTTGGTCAGCTATACAACAAGTGTATCCAATCATACAACTAAGACCAAAAGGCTAAAGTCGGTGCCTTTTTAAGGGTTAGTTGGATATGCTTCTTAGTGGCAAGTTAACAATGGGTTGACTAAACTGATACAGATACTGAATATTTTTGTAGAGGAATATTGTATGATAACCCGGATTCTTCAAAAGAACTTTAATTATTCATATTGAATATTCGCTTTATGTTACCTGTTTTGGTTTGAATTAAGATCTTTTTAATTTTAAATTATTTCTGTATCTTGATGCTATTTATTTAGAATTTCGAAGCTTGTTTAGACAGAAATAATAATAATAATAATAATAATAATAATAATAATAAAAAATATATATATATGCTTTGCTGAGCTGAAAAGTTGTGAAATCTATGTGTACGAAGTTTTACCTTAGCTCAGAGAACACGGTTCCACAAGTTCTATTTTTTCTTGTAGACAACCCTCTTCTTGTTTCGGGAAACGTGAAAGATGCGCGATGTTACGAAACTCGCGGACTGATCACGTTTTAAATGAATTCGGACAAGTGAGACCATATCCGTATCCTCCGCAGTGAGCTGGAACTTGCTCGCACGCGAGCTTAAACTGGGGAATCTTCTTATTTAGTATATACCACACAAGTGAATAGTGCTTTTCGCGCGCTCTGATTGGTTAACTCGGAGGTGATTAGCAAGTACTATTCACCTCCGAGCAGCCGGCGCGCGAGATTTTACTATTTCCGACCGCTTTCCGGTATATTGTCACACATAAAGTAGTGTTTTGGTCCGCTAATTATTCAGCTTGTGTGGCACATACTAATTAACAATTAGATTATGAGCTCGAGATTTCTATGGGTTGATAGTTGATGAGGCCGAAGGCCGAATCAACTATCACCCATAGAAATCGAGAGCGAATAATCTAATTGTTTTAGTAAAAATCATACCAAACGAGTCTTGTTTCGGTAAAAAAAAAATACCAATTTAATGTTCATTTGTTGCATAACAACATCCACGTCCACGTGATGAGTACGCCTGTATCACGCGCGCGGAATCTTTTTATTGACAGCTTGCTTTGACAACCCATTCAGTAAAACGAGAACAGCGCCGTGATCGAATAGATGCAAAGCGAAAGTTTAAATAAGTTCATGAAAAATATCTCGATCATCACTCAAAGTACACCAGACGGGCTGAAATTGTCCATCGATTAATGTCAGGGAAACTCTTTAAGGTCCTTTAACGGTAATTGTTTACGATGGACACCGTGCAATTGTGAAAACTGTATGGCTGTGGCTGAGCGAAGTTTTGGATTTGAACAACGTGCTGATTGTGTGGCTGAAACTGCGGGGTTGTCAACTGCATGTGGTCTGCGTCAAAACCACTGGTTGAAGGACCAGCTAAAGCGCTGGAAAGTGGACCGGATTCACCGTTTGAAGTATGGCTCTGGCCACTGACAAAATGGCTCAAAATATTGGACATGTTCTCTTTTTGCTGGAAAGATGCCCGAGCGTTGTATGATTCAATCGATTGATCTGATTTATGCCCAGTTACCGCTTTAATGTGTCTTGCTTCCACATTGTGGTCAGACAAAACAGTCACTGCAGTAGCTCTTACACAGTGATTTGTAAGATGGGGCTCAATACCAGCTTTTTGGATCATCTTCTTCATCATACTCCCGAGCATGGACTGGCCGATTGGGGCATTACAAAACCACACGTCGTCTTTACGAGGATCAAATTTGGCTGAAATGGCTCTCGGACGCTGGAAGAGACAGCTTAATTCTGGTGTAAATGCCTTAAATAATTATCCACAGTTTGGACAGGGCAGCGAGGGGAACCTTTCACCTCAAACATTTTACCATCCGACTCATCTGCGTTGTCATGGAGCCCACCTTGATGGTTTTTCGTGGACAGCACTGCACGGAGCTCGTAGTATCGTCTTCCCTCCGGAGTTTGTCGAAGACACAGCATTTGTTTCTCAAGATTTCTTTGACTTTCTCTGCCACGTTTGCCGAAGTACAGTGTCACGTAAAACCATGCCGTTCGTAGAAGCTGCGTAGGATTTGTTGTTGTTGCCTCGCCAAGCTGCTGAGATTCATACAATTTCTCGAGTTGCTCGCTTGTTATGGGAGCCTTGTGGACTACTGGACTTACTTGACCTCGTTTCACCATGTCTTTACAAACTGCATTTAGCGTTTCATTGGCCTTGTTGAACTCAGGGTCGCCAGCTATGGACCACGGTTTGTTGTGAGGATTTTGGCGGAGATAGCGGTCAATGGCCGCTCTGATAGCTTTCAGTGACGAAATCTTAAAACGACTGCCATCTTTTTGGCGAATGGACACGTAAAACATTTGCAGACAATTATTTAACTCTGTTTTTGACTGCTCTTCGATTGCACAGGTAAATTTGTTTTGGGTTTCAAACCATTCTGAAACGAAAAAGCCATTGAAGTTAAATGAGGAAATCAGGAAAATGTTTCTTGTTTCTGATTTATCGCATTGAAACTGACAAGTAAATATCATTAATTTGTATCATTTCTAAGCTTCTTACCGTTAAAAATTTTCATTCCATACTTAGTTGCCTGCCTAGTCTTCTCAGGAACTGAATTTTTCAGTAAAAGTTCTAAATCATCCTGCGAAACTTCGCAAAAGCGCGAAGACGTCGCCATTTTTGACACTGCACTCTAATGGCTGATAGTGTGCAGTAGCTAAGCCAATCAGATTACGGCATTTGCATTAGTATACTAGTAGATTTTTACTAAAACAATATATTATTCACCTCAGTGTCGGTGAAAGTGGTGGATATTTACCTGGCCGCGATTATCCACCACTATTCACCTCCACTTCGGTGAATAATTTTTAAATAGTAAACGTGTTCTCCCGAAAGAGTCTCGCCTCATACTAGATCCATTTCAACACCGAAAAACACGTATGTACTGTGACTGTTTAGAACAATAAGCCGCTCCAGTTTGAACTAACGATCGATGGTTTACTTAATCCTTTAGCCTCCAATGATAGCCATCTAACTTCTCTTTACAGTGTCACTACTCGTGATCAAACACACACGCCACGAGAATTAGCATTATGATCCGGTTCTATCGATAAAATGACCTGACGATAACATGACCTGTAGACTAATCTGATCACACTTCTTCTTCACCCACGAAGTAAAGCTAATGATGCTCAGTGACGCTAAGTGGTTTGACTGAAAATACAAACATTGGAAAATCAGGAAAGGAGAAAAATCCATACAAAGAAGAGAAGCAAAAATACCTAATCCTGAGACGAGATATACTTACAGATTTTGCTTTATCATTCGCGGAAAACCTGGAAATTGCGGCAGAAAAACTGAAAACAAAACAGATAGTCATGAATTCTCCGGTGGAAACGCTAGGATCGCAATATGTGACATAACAACAGGGCATCCATTAATAACAGTAGTTTTAATGGATTGCTGAAGGATCTACTCGACTAAAATAAAAATATATTGTCTTTTTTAGTCTCAGTCCCCAATGGACTGGAAAAATAAACGATAAAACAAAACTCAATACGTTTGTAACCAACATGAATGTCCCTAACTAGTAGGCGACAAGAAATGTACGACGAAGAGAAATGTGACTATGCACGTTGCGGTTTGAATGCCAAACAGATATCTTGCATCGTTCAGAAATTGAACAGTAGCAGCAGATGTACACCTCGGGTACCATTTTATTACGAACTTTACCTATACAGCGTTTTCTCATGACGTCACGGCAGTCATGTTGGTGTTCCAAAACAAAGAAACGGTGGCCATGTTGGTGTTCCAAACTAAACCTCTGAGAATTGAACTCTATTTGTATGCAAAAAATTTCTTTTGTTTCAGTAAACCAATATAGCTGGAAGTCACGTGAATGAAAACGATCTATACTCTTGCAGAGTTTAGACATGAATACCACATTGCAAGTTTTCGTTTGATAAAGGTAAGAACTCTTTTCTTCTACTAACAGGATTTTCAGTTATGTTTTGCGACCCTTTTTGTTTTAACGATAAACACTAGCGAAGAGAACCTTGTCTTTATCAAAGCGGCATTGTCACGGGAGTTTGGTGTTTGGCCAGTATTCGCTCAAATATAAGCACCTTTGTCCACCCTGAGAATGCTCTTTGAGCACTAAGGAGAAAATGTCTTGTGATAATCCGAACGACTGAACAACAAACCATGAGCAGTCTCAGTGACATTTACAGCACAAAAAGATAACGAATAACTGTTGAAATTTCAACGTTTCAATTGATAGAAATACAGTACTGTTTTGGCTATTCAGTGACAACAGACATCGGTGACATTGCTTTTTTAATGTCCAAAACTGATATTTCTGAGCAATAAATAGTACGAAATAGTACAGAAGGTAAGTTGTCAAAGCGGTAAGTGGTTTATGTTCATTACTCACATTATTCGGGGTAAACGCGCACCCTCGCCCTTTCAGTTCTTTTAATTTTGAACTCTAATCAAGTTTGCACGGTACAAAATTCCTTTTTCAACCACAGGTCTAAATACACGGACACGCATTTACTAGTCTTTATAAACGCGATCCCAGAGAATCTGGCAACTTACATTTGACTTTCCCATTTTGTTCTGCATCGAGAAAATCAAGACTAAAATAAGTTAAGGTTAAAGAATTTCCGATAAAAATAACTTTGTTGTTGTCCAATTAGTAAGAACTACTCGGGGCTTTTCAGTACCATAAGGGGTATTGTTGCTTGGCAACAAACCAGTTTTGAAGCCACGGGCTACATTTTTTTTTTTTTTTTTACAAAAGAAACTTAAATTCTTCGACTAAATTTACTACTAGTTCTTTTCCAGTCGCTTTGGGGATAAAATGTATCTGGCTTATAGCCAAACTTAATCGTTTCATTAACGAAAATGCTTCATTGTTTACACGTTATTATATGTAATCTCGGCCTAACCGTACCATTGAGGGCGCTTTTTACTATTTGCCAGCAAAGCCCGGTCAGGCCGCAAACGGGACCATGTGTAAAACACGGCACATTTCGTATTTCATTCACTGACCGGTCTGGCCAGTAAGGAGTGGGCCGACATCAGTTTTTAAGACTATTCGTTACAAATACGTTATTTGACAACAAATCGATACAGACGTCTTTTTAATTATCACCCTTTCTCCTTTTGGACATGGAAGGAAAATGGCTGAACTATTCAGCAACTTTGCATTTCCATAAGTTACATTCCGCCCTAGCGAAACATGGATAGCCGCTAAACATGGATTTAACGTTGATGTCTCGTTCCCGTTTCAAGCAATTAAAAATCCCTATGCTCATCCCACAAAGCTATGCTGTGGGGTATTTTGTGATTTGTTTGGTGATTTTTGGGTGTATTTGGGAAGAAGATAATTTCTCTCAAAAGATTAGTTAAGCCGAGGGCCGAAATAGGAAATTTTGAAGATTTAACGAAGGTTTAAAATTGGAATTTGAAGTTAGACTTAGACCAGTTAGAAGGACACCAAACAGTTAGCCGGCAACCTGCAGTGCCATTGTGGTGTGTCAACTGTCTGGTGGTGTTTCAAAACATTTTAACCCCATTTCAATCCTCTCTTTAACCTCCTTAAAATTCCATTCCAATTCACCGTCGTTAAGTACCCCTTAAGGCAACCTATAAACTAATGTGGCATTGCCGGAGCTGCTGTTTAAAGCGAGAAGGGTAGCAGCTACTCTCTTGTGACTTACTGACTTTAGGACTAAATTCAAAATTTCATTTCTCTGATTGACGTTAGTCGTTAAACATTTTAAAAGCTTGGACACCTGGCCTTTTAAAAGCCTGGATCCAATTAGCCGTTTCGGAAAATACCATAATACTCTTTCTTTGTCCACCCACATTTCGCATAAGCATTGTTTTTGTTTTCTCTTGGGAACATTGTAAGACCCAAGAGAAACTGGAAACAATGCCTATGCAAAATTTGGGTGGACAAACAAAGAGTATTATGGTATTTTCCGAAATGGCCTATACACCATTTTGCTAATGATCAGCTCCTGGTGAATTGTGGGTAGATCCAGTCCTTTGTGGGGGCAAACGGCCATTTTAGGACGTAATTTGAAATTGTAATTTTGACCGTTTGCTCCCACAATGGACTGGATCTACCCACAATACACCAGGAACTGATCATTAGCAAAATGGTGTATTAAAGAAGAGAAAAAGGATCACTTCATTTGCGTGGGGTGTTACGTTGCAACATGACCACTCGATTAAAACTGAGAATCTGCAACAGGGGTCCTTTCCTCCCTCAAAGACCCTGAAGGCCACTAGCCGTGATAACGGCGACCTTCAAAGATGCCCATGTACTGTTTTTTTTCTTGATTTGTTAGCTCTAAAGTCTCAGACCTCGGTTTGTTGGGACGGTCTACGCGGAGGGTTTGGCTTCTCTGGGCGTGCGTACTGGATCATGACCCCTGGATCGAGTTCCGGATAATCCAGGCTTGTCTCCAACGCACCGCTGTTCTGTGAAGTGCGTGCGTTCTTTGATGGTTCCGTTGAACTGGTCAAACCAGTTTGCACATTACCAGAGTCACCAGTTTCGAACGCGTCGTCACTTCCCTGACTACCATCGTTTTCTAAAAGCCCCACGTGTTCCTCACCGTCGTCGTTGTCGCCGTCGACGTCCTCTATGGCTCGAATTTGTTTACTAAGCTGAGACGACAGCGAAACGACGCTTCCATTAAGTTGGTTCGGTGACCTCTTTCCGAAGAATGACGATTTAGAAGACGAAGGTGTTTTGCTTCCGCTGAAATCTAGAAGAGGCTCATTATCAGGGTCCCGTCTTATATCCGCGTAACCGTCACCAGCATCATCGCCATCTTCCTCAATGTCCCCGTCCCCGTCGTGAAAATTCAGACTGTTGCTACTTTTCGTCAGGTCGCACACTTGTTCTGAGCTTCCGAACACGTTGTCCTCCTCGGACGAGGAAGGAGTTCTTGTGGCAAGAGGGCTGAGTAGCGGAGGCTGGAGGTCGAGGTATTCCTGGAAACAGCCAGAATGTTTAAATTAACAATTTGTTCATGCATCTGCGTGCATTCATCGAGATATGAAGCACGCGGGAAGTTTGGAGAGTACGAAAGATGAGTAATAGTTGCTCGAGGCGTAGAGAGAGCAACTCTAGCTTCTTGAGCGCTCTCCAAACTTCCTAAGTGCTTCATATCTCGATGAACGCACAGCTGACGCATGAACCAATTGTTTTTTTTACCACAATTGCTAGTAATCGCGCAATCTTATTGGCTAATTTGCCGTTGTCGATAAGAGTCTAGACAATGTTGCTCACGTCAACTGTCGCGCAATGCCTTTTTTCAGCTCGCCCTCTGAAATTAACATTTTCTTTGACGCTGATATTGCGGTAAAAAACAAATCGAATGTGGTTTAGCGTTGTCTATACCCTTATTGACAATGATATTCGTCATCACAGTGGTCAAAATTTCCTGTGGACTCACGAGGCGCAGCCGAGTGAGTCCACAACATTTTGACCACTGTGCCGGATGACGAATATCGTTGACGATAAGAGTATAGAAAACGCTAAACCAAATTCGATTTGTTAAATAACATTTTCAACGCGGTAGTTTAAATATTGTATATAATGGAAATGGAGTGGAGTGCAATTTGGTCTGAAATCATACGCGTGATTTCAAAGTTGAACGAGCGCGCAGCGCGAGTTCGATTTGAAATCACAAGCATGATTTCAGACTAAAATTGCATGACACGAAGTTCAATTACCACTTTATTACACCCATTTTGAAATCACACAGTTTGTTGTCAATGTTAATATTTGGTTATCCATGAAATTTGACAGGTTAGTTTTATTTCATTTTCATTTTGATGAGTTGCAAAAAAGGATGCGATTTAGAGTAAAAAATGGTGCAATTTGGGAATAAATTGCACTGTTGAGAGCCAATCAGATTGCAAGGATCACCAGTGATTTCAAAATGGGTGTAATAAAAAGAGAAATTCCCTCTGCTACGTCATTAGCGTGCACAATAGGAATATGAAGCACGCTCGCGCAATTGAATTTGAATACAAGAATTTATCAGCAGCTATGCTATAAAGTGTTATGAAACTGATTTTTAGGGCAATTTGAACCTCAATTTTGATTCACATCACGTGTACCTTTGCGCTGCTCTTGACGGAATCGAAGTAATATTGAGAGACATTGTATTGCAATCAGTATCGTTGTTTGTTGTCGTTGTTATTTCATCTAAGTACAATGAACTTTGCAGCTATTGTAATCAAAATTCCAGAAAGAATTAAGCGCGGAAACCGGTTCATAAGCATTTTGCCCACAGAGAGTGAGCACGTGACGTCATCACCGCCATGTCGGTGTACCGTCATCAAAAAGCTTCTTCTATTATTGTCTACCAACATGGCCGCCACGCCATAGTCATTTCAATCGCTAGGGATTGGTTGCCTACGCTCTATGGACGAATTTACGCTGCAAATATCTTTTAAATTAGCTAATTATTCATGCGTTTACTGTGAGTGAGAAAGTGACATGTGATTGAAAGCGGAGGATTGTAATGACGGGATTAAATAGTATAAATCTGAAAAAGTAAATAAAGCTGGATTCTTTCCGTTGAACCAACAACATAAACGGCACAAACTCACGTCTTCTTTGACACTACTGTTATTTAACGAAAAACCACAGACTGAGATTGGGATTGTGTAATTCTTTTTGTTCATTCAATTGTAAAAAATATTAGCTTCATTAACCGTTTCTCATAACAAAATTTCATTCTCCATATAGTCTAACCCAGCGCTCAAATTGTCAACAATCGTTTGTAACTCAATGTCGCTTTTAAACAAAGCCCCCCTTTCTCGCGGCGTGAACTACGCCTGTCCGTGCGTCACTTAAAATCAATAGACCATATTAGTACTGTCGGTATTGAACTGGATCTAGCACGAAGTGGAGGCTCTTGCGGGGAATACATTTACATACAAAAAGATTACCCAGTTTAAGCCTCGTGTGCACGCTAGTTCCACATTACCAGAAATCGGCGACATTTTGCTCCCGCGCGATTGCACGCTAGACACGCGAGTTCCAAGATGGCGGCTTTTGAGCGAAGGCGTCGAGAGCGACTAAATTAAAGCAATTCTTTACACCAGCGGACTTATGCAAAAAAGGCTTGGCTTCTAAGTCAAACTGAACAATGTCAATAATGGCTAGTGAGTATTGAGAACGAGCAGAAACTCTAACTTTATTTCTGGCCTTCGATCAGTCCCAGGGGAGTGCTTTGTTCGATGAAGCCTAACATCGACTGGCTGCGAATTTTGCACTTTTTCGTTGTGATTTTGTCTGGACCGCTTAAAAGCGACTATTTTGGAAAGCTCATTCCATAGTAATATTGCTCGGACGTGCGGAAGATTGTCAGAACGACGAAATACATTGCAAAATTTGTATTAAAGGTGAGTAATTTTACTAAAATCTGACTAAAATGGTGACTGTATAGGAGTCAGTAACCGAAGTTTTTAAACATTTTCAGTCTGAAAGGCAACAAAGAACACTCCGTTAACGGTTTAGTTTTTATATGCGACATGCGGAAAATAAGCAGCATTGCCACCGGTAAATTTATCTGAAATTGTCTATTAAAATTCATACACTCTTTAGTAACTCCGGCGGCCATTTTAAAGGCCGCGTGACGCATGAATAAATTATCTCCTGATAAACGTTACGCGGATTTCTGGTAATGCAGCTCATTACGGAGGATACGAATAAGGACTATTGAGTTACCATTTGTCTTTATGTAAAGACATATTTACCTTGTCTGAAATCATCGTTATCATTTGATCAAACTCACGCACAAGATCTGGGAACGTTGGTCTATTTTCAGCAAATTCGTTCCAACAGTTCAGCATAATCTGATACCTATTACAAAGCAAAGCAAAGACAAATTAAAAAAATACATTCAGTGACATTATGGTGCCAAAGAAAACATGAAAGGTTGTTGGAGTTCCCTTGCATATTTTAACTTACAGTTCTTTGGAGCAGTTGATTGGCCGAATCATCCTGTAACCAGACTTGAGAAGAGAATAAAGCTTTTCCACAGGTATGCCGGGGTAGGGAGAGCCACCTTAAACAAAAAACAAACAAACAACAAACAAAGAAAAAAACAAAACAAAACAAAAACAAAAGTCAGTTTGCGGAACAGTTTGACAAGAGGCAACAGAGACAGAAAGGGAGTCTCCTTATCTGCTGCCGAACTTTATTGGTCCTCTCATTTAACAACAAAGAGGATTACTATAAATAGAGCGAGAGGAAAAGTATTGGGAAACGCCCATCTCTACCTCGCGGCGTATAAGAGAGAATTGAATCTTGCAAATGTCCGCACAAAAAAACTTCCGTATAACGCAGAAACGAAAAAATGGGGGGACATCGCAGAGACCCCTTCCACAATCTACCATCGATTTTTTACGAAAAAATTTAACACGTCTGAATGGGGAAAAAATCACTTTTATACGTACCGAATGTAACAATTTCCCACGTTAATACACCAAAAGACCACCTAAAGGAGAAAATAAAATAGCTACCATCACTTGAACTGGATGCTGGACAACCCGATACCATTGTTAACAGTGCGAGGTGGAGGGATTGTCTTAAGTTGTAGACTGTAAAAAGTTTCTGTTTTCTCTTGAATTTTTTTTTTAAATTTAAACATATCAACCATTTTTGCCCCAAAGTACCTAGGCTTATCAAGGGGACTCACAATAATACAAATTTAAATCAGGCTCACACACAAAACAGACAGACAGAAACAAAGCACATAGTTACAACGAAATTTACATAACTAGAGATATATTAATTTAACAAACAAACAGTGGCCATCGAAAAGCGATTTGTACTAACTAGAAATTACATGGCTAGAGATATATTAATCTAACAGTCAAACAGTGGCCATTGAAAAGCGATTAGTACTACTTATAAAACTCTGGACTTCACGAAATAATGCACAGTTAACATCATAATTTACAGATTTAACGCCGTTCAATAAAAAATTAATTTCCTAGCATCGCTGCTCGATGACCATGTTTCACGAAGGGGATCCTAATTATTGAACCCACACGAACCCACGCGACGCCAAGAGCTAAACCCGTGAGTTCTCAATTTCTATAGGCTCGCTCGCTCAAGATTTGGTCGGTTCCAAGGCAAAGGTGGTCTGGGGATGGACCGCCGCAAAAATTAGACCCAAGCTGTCGGAGATCATGATTTTTTCAGTAACAGTGTTCCAAAACCGGTTTTATCACAAATGATATTCAACAATCGTTTATCATCGTTGACGCTTGTTATCATTAAAACTGGGTACAAAAAAAGCATGTGATGTTAATCGTACAGACAGTGTCTTTAAATAATGAGTAACTTTGGTGACTTCAGGGAATGCCTGTGGTTCGACCGAGAGAGACGGCAGTGCTTTGTAACTTGCAAGGAGACAAGTGAATTAAACGTCGTTTATGGTGAAGTGTTGTGGAACACTATTGGTCGCAAAATTAAATTCATGACAAAGTTGTCTGTTTCGCCATATAGGGTTATCACGCCAATGAAGGAATGTATTCACTCGTTTAGCATTCGTCATAAAGTCATCGTTGTTGTAATCAGAAAAAAACTTCCTGCTTGACTGAATTGCTCCACAAGTGAGCTACTGAGTACGATAAAAACGTCTTTATAATAGAAGAAGAAGGGGAAGGAGAGGGTTGGAGGACAAAGGATGAAAAAAAGGCACCAGAAGAGAGAAACAGGGGACAACAATCAATTACGAATCATTCGTTTCTAATTCACATAAAAAAACTCACACGTCGCTCTGTGTGGTGTAAACTCTGTCAATTAATGCCTCGAGTGCCATCCACTTGACAGGCAGTCTTCCCTGAAAAAGAAGATTAAAGAACTAAATTGGGAGAACTTGTTGGCTAGTCCGAGTTAACAGGGTCGCTGACGTCTTCCATTTCATCTTTTTGTCTACGAGAAGTAAAGGTGATAAAAAGGAGATGTCTGTCCCTAGGCTGGAGACTGTTGGACAATCGAACCCACCATATAAATGGAGGAGATGTCTACTAAAGTTAGCTTAAGAACGAAGTTCTCGAATGTATTCTTGAATGTATCTTGGGTTTAGGGCTAAGCGACACGGCTTTGGAGAGGAGTCCCGTTATAGAAGTAATATATGAAAAACAAGGATGAGTGTTTCATCAGATATCCAAGTGGGTTGAAAAAACGAGACGCAGTCGAGTTTTTTTGACGACCTTCGAGGTGCTTGGATATCTGATGAAAGAGTGTTTGATAGCAAAGCAAAAGGTCACCCAATTTTATGATAATAGATGATATTCACGCGTATTCTCAGTATTGAACTGGATCTAGCACGAAGACGAGGCTCTTGCGAGGGACTACATTTACATATGAAAATAATCCCCCTTTTAAGCTTGGTGTGCAAGCTAGTTCCAGCTCATTGCCGAGGATACGAAATTTGGTCTATTAGGATCACATGTCCTAACCTCCTTCACGGTAGTGATGTCTTTTGCTTTCTCTTCATGAATTATTAATGAATGTGAGAAGTTACAAATGAAGTGCGTAGAAGGACTGCACATACGTAAGAGGGAAATGGTTATGAAGCCCGGCAAACATCAAAGGAGCATTACAAAGAGGCCAAGATTTATGTTGGAAGGTCCATGACAGTGCACATATTTTGTTTTGCACTCATGTACTATACAAGTATGACATAATCGCAATGTTTCTATTGGTTGGTTGCATAAACACGCGTAACCACCTACGGTTATTTGCGCATGATCAACCCCCAAAACAGCAAACAAAAACATATAACAAAGAACTTTCCTAGGTTTCATAACCATTTCTCTCTATTAACTATGGACTGCATCACCAAGAAGGACTGCAACCAATAGCCCGCTGAAGGGGCGGGTCTCCTCATGAAAAGTTAAATCCGCATTGCTTCTATGTGGTTGCGACCACAATTGACTCTTCCATTAAATAATGTACTTTATGACGGGAACTATAAGTAAGTGTCCTCTTAGGAGACGAGTTTACTTATCACAGATATTTTCTTTTGAGCCCTTGGCTCATATCCGTTCAAAACGACTTCTTCAGGGAGCGAATTATTGGCTTAATTTGGAGCTTGAAATGAGCTGGAATTGACGTAAGCGTAAAATAGCTGCCCAAAACAACCAACCTTGGCAGACCATGGATTGATATCAGACAGTACTTGTTATTGGCAGCATGTTCGAGTCAAAATTGTGCGCCTGTTTTGGGAAGGGTCCAATTTCCATGGGGCTGTTATTCAAACCAGTTTTACGGTACAGTGGAATCTCGATTTAATGAAGTGCCAAGAGACTAGAAATTGGTTCGTTGTATCGATGTCTTATTCCATACATTTTAAAAGGTGAGGCTGAAGAATATCGTTCGTTATATCGAGAATTTCGTTATATAGAGGTTCGTTAAATCGAGGTTCAATGACACTATCTTACGTCAGTGGTTTTCCTGTAATAATCATCTTCATGCACATTCCTCGCCAGTCCAAAATCAGCGATCTTCATAACAAGACCTTCGGCCACAAGGATATTCCGAGCAGCTAGATCTCTGTGGATGCACTGTGAAAATGAAATAAATGAATCACTTCCTGTGTTAAATAAATCCCCGACCTCTGAGAACGAAAAACGAGCTACGTGCATATATAGAAACTCGTTTACGACAATTCTTCCCTATCTCTTGAGTCAACTCAACCAGATTCAAGTTTTTTTAACTGTAACTGCACGCAAAAGAAGCAAATGTCTTCATAAAGAGAAATTTTACGCTTCCTTCATAGCGTAGAAAGAGCGTTTTTCCTCTTCTCCTCTCTTTTTTTTTCTTTTTATGTGTGTATTTGTGCTTCAGTTTTCTTGCTGACCTATAATTTATTTCTTTTTATTGCTGATGTCAACTGGCTGCCTGGCTCCGCTAGCCCTTATGGTTATTCCAGGCAGCCAGTACTCTAAACTTTTACCTTTAATTTTTTATTGTAAATTATTTTTTTTTGCAAGAAAGAGTATATATAAAGTAGTTTATTAATAAAACTCTCTTGCAGTAAAAAGAACTGAATTATCGAGTGTATTTTACAATGTAAGGCAACTATTATCTAAAATATAGTAATTTACAGTTATAACAATGATAGTAACATTGAATCACTTAAAATATTTAAATGTAAAAAAGTCCTCCGCTCTCTTTGTCCTACAGACCTGCATGTTCCGGAAAAGATAATACTTTTGTGCTTTCTGCCTCAAGGTGTAGTTGGGCGCGTCTAGGAGTGGGCTGGGAAGCAGGTGGTGCAGAGGGTGGCTGGGGGACTTCATTTTCGCCATATATTTGTAGCACAAGTGTACTCTTCTATCATGTAACCTATCTAGTTTACCTAACTGTAAGGCATGAGCATATGACTCTGCCTCAGGGTAGATTATGTTAAGCGCCCTTTTTTGCACTCGCTCTATGGCTTCGGACAGGTAAGCAGGGATGTCCTGCCAGACTGGTAAAGCATACTCTAAAACTGGCCGAATTGTGCTAAGGTATATCCTCAAGATGTTGGGTTGGCTCACCCTGGCTCTGTGCAAAACTCTAAGGGAGTATAACTTCTTACAAGCTTTCTTAATAATGTAATCAACGTGACAGTTCCACTTCAGGTCATTGTCCATAATAACTCCTAAGATCTTATAGGTATTGACACGCTCGATGACATTGCCCCCAATTATAAGGTAGTAAATTGTGATAATAGAAGGGTATTTGTCCTAGGGGCCGATTACATAGCGAATTTCAGCCCGGGCTGAGGCTCCAGCCCGGCTTTCTGAACAAATCTCACTAAAAAAAAAAGCGATTACACGAACGGAGTTTTGGCCCGGGCTGAAAACCGGGCTGAAATTTTCAGCCCAGGCAAACGGGCTGAAAAACCAAATCAACAACCATCAAATTTTCCTACCCAATTTCAATTTTCGTGTCCCGGCTGAAACTAGCCATGTAATAGACCCCCTAGAAAGTTTTCACCGCCGCCAGATTCCATCTTTATGAATATTGACAAGTAAAATCGAGCCAATTTTGATATCTGGACTCCAAGAGGCTTGTCTTCTCAAGTAGGTTTGTCTATGATTGTAGTATGTAGCAGATATCCTTCACAACGCAACCTACTCCATTCAACAAGAAACGTGAAGATTTCAAGTGGGATTTACCTTTCTGGATGACAGAAATTCCATCCCTTTAGCGACTTGGTAACAGAAAGACAACAGGTCCTGTAAATTGAGGGCCCCAGTAGACTGGGCACCAGCGTTATACTCCAGCCCAGGTCTCCTGTCTTGAAGGAACTGACGCAGGTCTCCATGAGCCGCGTATTCTACAACAACAAACAAGGGACCTAGAGAAGAAAGAGAGAGAAAGTGAACGAGAGAAAATATGAAGCGAAGCTAGGCTGTGGCAGAATGGGATGTGCTAACGATACCCGAGATGAACTGTCACACTACGAGGGCTCGATAATGAGATGTGTGTTCTCGTTGTAGGATCGTAAAACCTCGTCTTTGAGGTATCGTTGGGGGAAAACTGTTAAAACGGCAGATTCACGAAATAAACTACGGCACAGTAAGGCCAGGCAAGGTTAAACTCAGAAATAATCCAATACTTGATCGAAGAATATTTTAGAGAAGTTGCACTCTACAAAAGAATGAATAATTGAGTCGGGTTTATCACAATAAAAGCAGTTATCATTGGCTTGTTGCAACTAAGCGATATATCAATAGGTAAATAAAATCTCTTTATGGTCATTACAAATGTTTGGGGATCTAGCCAATATATCATTCTAATTAAGCTCATTGGTCTCTAGATCTCTATACCATTTCTTGGACCCACAGCGACTATTGCGCATTCTCTATAATCATGCAATAATAATCTTTGCACTTTAATTTTGCTAGATCGAAACCAATGGTTGGCGATATCCAAAATGCTGTAATTGTTGGAATACCTGCTTTTATCAAGGGGCTGTTGCCTGGCTTTACCAAGAAGATACTTTGGGATTGCCGCGGTGACTTGTAGTTGCATTTAAATTCTCGAACGATTCAAACAATTCATTGATAAAAAAGGTTTCGCCGTCTATTACAATAACGTCTTAACTTGAGCATGGCTGATCTTTATAAATCTTGATTATTTTTGTTTTTAGTAACACTATCAAGTTGCATCTTTTCAAGACTTGTACATATGTAAATTAATTTGCGCCGAGCTCAGTGGAAAATGCTGAATGTAATATAAGCCAAGCAAGAAGTCACTGTTTCTGTTTCTTTTTTATTTTCTTTCAATAATTTGTAGTTGTTTACGTAGCCGTCCTAACTCGATTTGCGTAAATATTATTCTATATGTTGAAAGAAAATAAATCTTCTGTATTTAAAAAATAAATAAATAAATAAATAAATAAATAAAAAACGTTAAATTCAGATCTGACTTGGTATGCATGTGGTGAGAAAATAAGTTTGTAAGTATACGTACAGCCTCAGTCTTGTAATCAAACATCTGGGTCACGCGTCCATCTACTGGTCTCCCTGTGGTTCTGTAACACAACTGAAAGAAGACTTACCTTCCAGAGTACAAACTCCCATTAAGTTGACGATGTTCTTGTGTTTTCCGATAGTTTTCATCACCTTCATTTCCGATATCAGATCCATCAGTTCTTGATCCGTCGCATCCTCTGCGAATTAGAAGTACATTGCTAATGTTCAGGACACGATACAAACTATTTATGCACATGTCATTGCCTTCCCATGGGGTCGACCCCGGGGCTAACCGGTGGGATTGTAAAATCAGTCAAGCAAACTTGATGAATTTCCTCGGGATGAGGTGTCTCTCAGCAGAAAATCTCCTTGACATCCTTTACAACCTCGTGATTTCCCCCAGCCCCTAATCTTTGATCGTTTTTCCCCTATCCTCGGGCGAAGAATCTCATCCATCCACTTATGTTCCCCTACATATCTCCCTGGTAGGCTCGGAGGTCGACCCCACGGGGAAACCGACGATGTTTTCCTGCTTCATCTTAGTTAATTCACAGCCCTTATTTTTCCGTGTGATTTTCGAGATCGTAGGCTTTGACCGAATTTCTGTCATCTTGATTTCTAATGGCGAAACAAAGGGTCGCGGCCCCCTTGACAATTTTAGCAATCTCGATCACCAGGTGGCGCTCGCCATCACACAGAAAATAAGGCTGTTAACAGTCTACCTTCTGCCTGAGGATCGCAACTGGTTTAGTAACCTTCTTTACCAGAAAGTAAAGATCACTTAAATTGCATATGAAACGAAATTTTTCATTAGCTTGTTCGAACGAGCTTTCAAAATGATGAAGAACGGCGTTTATTTTATTGTGATAGCACTCTTGGTTGCCGAGTTATTCAAGATTTTGATTTATGCATATTAGAGGACTTGTGACGTCACAAGGTGGACACAAAATGAAGTGAAATCACAAAATATGGAATATCTGTGCAAAAATTAAGTCTACAGGGTTGAAATTTTGCAGGGTCGATGTGCTGCCAGAACTAGACATTATAATATTGGTTATGATGTCACCATAGCAACATACTTGTTGGCTCTTTCGAACAAGCTAATGAAAAATTTCGTTTCATATGCACTTTAAATAATCGCCTAAAAGGCTTGCCTGCTAAATGGAATATTGATAAACCTACTAACTGATTGCTGACTGACTGACTGACTGACTGACTGGCTGACTGACTGACTGACTGACTGGCTGACTGGCTGACTGACTAACTGGCTGACTAGCTGACTGACTGGCTGGCTGACTGGCTGACTGGCTGGCTGGCTGACTGGCTGACTAGCTGGCTGGCTGACTGGCTGGCTGGCTGGTTGGCTGGTTGGCTGGTTGACTGATTGACCGACTGACTGGCTGACTGACTGACTGGCTGACTGGCTGACTAGCTGACTGACTGGCTGGCTGACTGGCTGGCTGGCTGGCTGGCTGACGGACTGACTGACTGACTGACTGACTGACTGACGGAAGGAATGATTGATTGATGGAATCCTTACACTGACAGAGAGGGTTCTAAACCCTTCAAATCACTTACCTTTTAACATTTTAACAGCTACAGTGATCGAATTAGGCATGTTGACCAGTCCGATCGCTTCAGCTTTAACCACGCGACCGAATGCTCCTTCACCCAGAATCTCTGAAAGCACAAGGAGATTTCTGTCTATCTCCCATGCTTCATCGTAAGGCACCTCTATTTCTGATACCTGAAATATGATGATCCATTACCTCACTTTAAGCCTTGTAATTACAACAATCACCCGCGGAAAAACTAACCATGAAACATAAATCTGCCTCTCTGTGCGGTTTGTTTTTTGAAAGTAACCAACGTAAATATAAAGTTAATACTTAAAACAAATAGACCTTTTTCATAATGGCGGACGATTTTAATTATTCTTTTGTTATGTGTTAATTAGCCCTACTAACCTCACTTTAATGAAAAAATTCTATTGAATTTTGCACATGCTGACGAGGCTAGTAGGGCTCATTATCATAAGAATAAAAGAATAATTTGTCGGGCGCCATTATGAAAAGGGTCTGTAACAAACACTTGACGTTCTCCCGAAGTGAATAAATAATTAATTGCTAAGGAAAAGCCTTAGCGTTTAACCCTCCTATCCTCGCCGGCCGCAAAGGTAAACTGCCTCCTATTCAGTACTACGTTAATTAAAAACGTTTCAGTCCCCAGTAAAGCCGCTGTTACACGTTGAAAATTTTAGCTGAAACTTGTGTGCAACGGCGGTGAGAGACCGAGCGAGACCAGTTTCACGAAGTGGTGTTTTCCGGTGGAACTATTGTTTTTATCACCATTGCGATCGTTGCGACCGTTGCAGAAGTAGAAAGCGGTTCTACTTTTCGCGAAACTTGTCTCGCAACGGAAGTTCGAAAAGTTTCATGAAACCGACCATGTTACACGATGCACGCCTGCTGAAACTTGTTTCGCAGCGCCGTTGCACACAAGTTTCAGCTAAAAGTTTCAACTTGTAACAGCGGCTTAATGGTGACCTGGTGGACACGATAAACTCCTTACCTGTGTCAGCCTTGATTCCAATCGACCACGAATACTTCTCTGGCGATTTAAGAAGGCAGCCGCTGACCCGGTGGAAGAGACAGACGCCGTCCTGGCGGTGAAACTTTGTGGTTCAATGGCAACTCGCTCTGTGGGCACGTCGTATTTAGCGTCGGGAAGTTTCATCGTCTTCTTCCGTTTTCTCAACCGCACACAGAACCAAATAAAACAGCCAAGCAGCACTAACCCGAAAAGTCCAACGGCGCCAGCCAAGAGGCCAATCTCGAGGTCGCTTAGAATGGTCTGGGTGCCAGCGGATGCTACGGTTTGGTCAGCAGTTTGCGTGTCCGCGAGAGTAGAGGTCAGCGGCGGGCCTGCAAAGGAGTTTTAAAGTCGCACATTAAGGGAACACTTAGCAGGGAAATGAAGCGGGTAGAGGATGCTCCGTGAGCACTACACAAGAGGCACGTTGCAGGTGGGGAAGGAACGCATGCTCATGTACACGATACAATATTGAAACTTTAGGTCTCTTTGACTCCGATTTATGACACCAAAATTCAAACCAGCTGAGTTTCATGCAGCTTGACTACAATATTGGGGAAATAGTCCCTGCAACATAACTCATTTGAAAAAATGGGGAGTTCACACGAGGGGAACTGTCCCTGAACATGTCTCTGGTTTATGCCCCTGCTACTTGCCCCAAGGTGAGTGCCGCCCTTGAAATGCACTGGCTAACAAAACGAAGGAACTCGTCGTTTTTTCATTAAACTGCCGTTCCAGTAGCTGATCTACAGGAGGCTCCCAGGGTTCAATCCTCCCCGCCCCCTGCCAACAACATTTTCAATCCTTGTCCATCTTTTCTGCTCGATAAGGCCAACTCGCTTACATGACAACTTGAGAAGATTGGAGCGACTTATATCCATTAACCGGTTGAGAACTCTTCATTGATTGACTGCCCTAATAGTGTTTCTAGGACGCCGAGCACGTTATGACTCACTTTATATGTTTTGGAAAATGGTTTTTCGAAAAATTAGTTGCACGTTCCAATGCACTTATTCCATCTTCTGAACAACGATTCGAAATTGGAATGATTTATTACGAACTTTAACAATTTATGCTAACTTAAAGAATTAGTTCAAACATTCTACTCCACGATTTGAATATTAAGTTATTACTACCCTGTAGAGGTCTTCCAAGAGGAGCCGACACTGCTATAAGAACAGCATACCTGTTGTCACTGGAATAACAGGCCGGTGTGTAACAGTAAGGTTGGTCTGACGTGATCCATTTCCCACACCATTCTCGGCCTGACATCCATAATGACCAGACTGTTCGATGGTCAAGTTTTCTAACTTCAGTGTAAACCTCGTTTTTGCCATAGCCAAATTGTCTTCTACGACATACGGTGGTTGTTTATACTGACTCATATCAATGAGGGAGCCCATGTTTTTTTCATCCGGGACACCCGAACCACTATAATACCAGCGGTATTTTGTTTTGGGATCCTTGGTTAGGACTTTGCAGTAGATTTCTACGTCTTCCCCGACGTAGAGTGGCCTATCTTGATGCCATATATAATATATTTGTGGTTCACTACGGATTTTCTCTGCAAAAAAATACGAGAAATAGTCAAAATAAATAAATAAATAAATAAATAAATAAATAAATAAATAAATAAACACAGATTAGGTCGTAATCAAATAAGAATAAATGCGTAATTAAGCACACGAACGAATGAATAATGACGCTTGTATCAAAGCACATATCAACGCACTTAAAACATGTCTCATCTTGTAACAGATCATTAATTGCCCAGTAGAGTACATTGTATATACCGATATTTAATGTCGATATATGCAATAAATGCTACTGGACGGTGGGTGGTATACTGTGGCTATATAAAATGCTCGAATGCCAAGAATAGCCAGCCTCTGTTTTACAGGATCAGTCAAATATACTAAGGCCTTTCTGGTTTGATATCAAGATGGCACTTCCACCGATAGTGGGCCGAATCCCACTATAATCTTACGATGTACTTTGTGCACGATAAAACAACCACTGAGAAGGACTGGGCACGAGTCTCAGAGGAAAATCATCCAAAACTAGTCTTGTTTTGCGTAAAAGTTTTTCCGGTTTTATTGCGATTTGCCAATTTTAGAGATGACTGTTTTTTTCGGGTATTTCAAAATGGGTCTGCGCACTGAGTACAACTAACAAAATCTTGAAAAAAAAAATAGGAGAAAATAGGAAAAGACAGGAACTTGACACCCTGAGGCATTAGCATTCATATGAACAGAATAGATATTTACTCCGTTCCAGTCAATAACTGTTAACCCTTTCACCACCAAGCGGGACTTTATAGATTTTACTCTGGCTAACGCCAGACGATTTTACTCGTCAAAATGGAGGCCTTTGGTGGTGAAAGGGTTAAAAACAATCTCTTTAACCCTTTCACTACTAAAGGGGACTTTACAGATTTTACTCTGGCTGATGCCAGACGATTTTACTCGTCAAAGGGAGACCTCTTGCCAGTGAAAGGATTAAGTTGTGATTTAAGTAGTTGAAAAACCTAGCAATTGACTAAACATCCATTTATCGGTGTCATATGTGGGCTGAGTTTGTTGGTTCTCTGGTCTGCTCCGAGAGGTTTTTCTCCGGGTACTCCGGTTTTCCCCTCTCCTCAAAAACCAACATTTGATTTAATATGATTTGATTTTAGATTTGCTATTGTGTCTCCAGTTAGCAAGTATGCTAAGGTACTTTGACACAAAAATAAAGTTATTATTATTATTATTATTATTAAAAATAAAGTTATCGTTATTATCATTAATATTATTATTATTATTATTATTATTATTATTATTATCGATATTCGCATCACTAAGACTGATAAAAAAATTGCAAATTGTTACCTCAGCAAATTGCTTTCTTTGGTTTCCTCTCCGCACTTTGTTACCGACGTTCTTGTGTTAAGAATCGTTTTTAGAAACACAACCGTTAACGAAATAAAAATCGAAGCCCCAACTGAGGTTTACTGCTAAACCTACCTTCCACAGAAATTTTGTACTTGTGGATCAACCATCCATACGCGTTTGACACGTTGCACATGTACATTCCTTTTTCATGGATATCCAGCCCATGGAAACTTAACTTATAGTCATATTCACCAGGTCTTATATGATGTCCAGACCCGGATTTGCCGGTATAGACCTTGCCGTCTTTGTACCATGTGACCACCGGGCTGGGTACCCCTCGTGCCTCGCATGTAAGCTCAATCTTCTCGCCTTCGCTGTACTTTGCTTTGATAGACTCCATTTTTTTCGGATAAAGAAATTCTGGTTTCTCTGAAAAGGGAGATGATTAAACAATAAGACGAGATTGTTTCTAGCAAGTATTCTATTACGACCAAGCGCTAGTGATTGGTTAGTTCGGTGGGGTTACTATGTTCTGTTGGGAAAATCGTTTTTGGTTGGTTTGCATTGGTGGATCAACGTTTTCAGCAAACTGAGAAATTAAGCCGCTGTTACACGTTGAAACTTTTAGCTGAAACTTGTGTGCAACAGCGATTCGAGACCGAGTGAGACCAGTTTCACGAAGTGGTGTTACACGGTGAAACTTGTTTTTATCACCATTGCGATAGTTGCGACCGTTGCAGAAGTAAAAAGCGGTTCTACTTTTCGTGAAACTTGTCTCGCAACGGAAGTTCGAAAAACTTTCACGAAACCGACCATGTTACACGGTGCAACGCCTGCTGAGACTTGTTTCGCAGCGCCGTTGCACACAAGTTTCAGCTAAAAGTTTCAACGTGTAACAGCGGCTTTAGTTGAAATAGTTGAAAACAATGGGAAACGCCCGCTGACACGTTACCAAGCAACAAACAAAATGGCGGTCATGCAGTCGACCAAGGCTAAAAATAAATTTGTTGAATCATCCTGTAGTGCACTTATATTGCAATAGCACTAATTTCGTTTTCTAAAATAGTAGAAGAAAAAAAAGAGACTTGTCTCGAGAATGCGAACTATCTTCCTTTTTTCATGTGTACTGTACCTAGTAATTGGTAATGAGTACCCCCAGGCACAACCGTGATTCAACCAATTTACTGGTTGGAAAAGTATGCTATTGAAGCTCTCAACTAAATCAACCAGAACCAGTTTTGCTTGTAACGGTTGATGCCAACCGAACACGGCCTAACTATGTCACCGACAGAGTGGGTACTGTAATTACTGATGGTCAAAGTAATGGAAAAATTTGTTTGCCGGCGCGTTAGCACAGTTGTGCAAAAAATGATAATAGGGAGCTCAAGCAACGACGACGATGACGGCAACGAAAACGTCATTTCAAAATATAACTCCTCGTTTCTGTAACTCTTTCATGATTATTCCAAATTGCTGAACTTAAAACATGCTGGCGAACTGCCCAGGGACTAAATTGCTATGAACGACGTCAATGTTAAGAAATAGAAAGAAAAACTTACCGTCATGCGTTCACGTTCTCGAGAAAACATAAAATTTGGTCATTTCACGTTGTTGTTTTGCAGAGGACGGCAAAGAAATGTACCAAAATGTAAAACGCACGTGCAGAGCCATTGTTTTTGCTCATTAAGCCTATTGTTTTGTGACGTGCTCGTTGTCGTCGTCGTCCTCGTTGCTTAAGCCCCCTAATACCAATAAGTCCGTAGGGATAAAGACAAATTAGTTAAAACACTTACATAGAGATTGAGGAGTTCTTGCCATTTGCATCGTTTTGACTTTTCACTTTCAGACTTGGCTAGTCATGAACTTTTTAAATATCATACACTTGTAAAGAACAAAGTATTTAAAGCAGGCAAAAACTGAAGCATGTGGATTAGTGTTGGTTAGCTGCCTCCACTGGCTTTTGAATTTTGAAGCCATCAACAAACAAAGACCAATCTGAGAAAAAAAAGATTGTTTGTTTGCTTAACTGAAAATTCATGCACTGATGTCACCCTTTTCAGTGATGGTTTTGGTATCAAATTCTGAAAAAGGACAATAGGGGGCAGCGAGTGACCAAAGTTTCCAGTCTACCACTAATTATTTTATATACCTCCTGTGATGTTCGTAGGCGAAACTGTCGGGTCTGAAACAAAGACAAGAAAACCAAGATTGAGTGCGTTAAGCAAGCATCAGGTCTCATCTACCTCAGTCTAGTTGCAATAAAATCTACGAGATGCCTGTTCTGAGTCGCCTATTTCCCTTTCAGGGTTCTTCTTTCATGTTTTTGCCGAGAGAAAATCGGGAATGAACGTACTTAATGTGACCTTACGTGTGCGAGCTTACATGTACGAGCAACGATTGCGAGGCTGATTGAGGAAGGGATACGGAAATTCTTGTTTTCTCACTATAGCTTGGCACCTCACGAATCAAGTCTCAGTGAAATTTACCTGCCCCCCTTTCTTAATCATTTTGTGACGTGAACGGATAGGAGAACGCAACTACCTAACAAATTAGTTGCCACACAGTTCAGGTTCGGGTTCTTTCGCAACCATGTCGTTGTCAAAGCATATGTAATGGTAGGAACACATGTTCACTTTATCTGATCATGTTTCTTTGGCATTGCAACGCGCGGAAATTGCACAGTGTAGCCTAATTACCAAAGAAAATACACTCAGTACCAACGACGCTAAATCCCAGAAAGAGAACCGTGCTCTTCTTAATTAGGACTTTGTACATGGTCATTTGGCGCTGAAACATTCAAACGTACGGGCAGTGTGTCACAATTGGATCTTTGTTCGATTCACTCCTTTCTCTGCTTTTGCCGGTATTGGCCAGATGCCATTTAAGAGTAGTTTTAGTGTTTCCGAGTATACCGGTACCAGCCGAGGGACGGAAAACAACAAAAAAACATACGAACAATAACAACAACAAAAACAACAACAACATCTATACCTTCAATCAACAGTTCAACTGTGTAATTTGTACTCCCAGCGTTGTTTGATGTTACGCAAAGGAACATTCCACTGTCGGATTTCTCGACAAAGGTTATTTCAAGATACCTAAACATCTTAACATTGTAACGCGCAGGAAATGGTTCCCTGATTCGTACGTCATTTTTGTACCAAGTGTAGGTTTGGGCGTGTTTCACGTTGCACTGCAGCCTGACTTGCTCTTGGCCGACAGGTTTCACCAGCCTTGGTCCTGAGGTCTGCTTAACGTCAGGAGGAGCTGCAAAAAATATAGCAAGAATATCTGAACAGATTGCACAGCCGTTACCTATCTCGGACTAACATTTTCTACGTTTATTATATACTTTTCCTGTGGTTATCATATAGAAACCAAAGATTTTTGCTCCACATTGATGCTCCACAAATATTCGTTATTGCCGGGCGAGAAATGCAGCTGTAATACTAGCGTACTGGGGCCAGTTGATCGAAGCATAGTTAGCGCTAACCGGAGTCAAATACCATGACAACCTATATGTTTTAAGCAACTCAGTACTGTTGTAGTTGATATTTTAGGTTGAAATTAGTATAGCACGTTGGTACTAACCGGACGACAATGGGTTCGAATCCTAGCAATGGATCAGAAATCAGGGCCACAAACCAGGGTCTTAAAATATTTGGTAATGTCATGCTCCCTTGTGTGCTCAACATCTGCTTCAGTTCAGATGATCACGTCATTGGCCAGTGACGTCAAGCCGTTGGCCTTGTCGCCTTTACCTCATCTCCACAAGTAAAACTTACAGGGTTGTAAAAGAACCCACACACAATCTCGTACCCAGAGTCCTCGGGCTGTTTTGTTAGCGGGTGGACGCCCGGAGAGACTCTGGAATAATGGACCGCCATTTTCCCAGAAAATCTGGGGTAAAACAATGGAAGCCGTTACGCGCCAGCCAATCAAAAATTTGATTTTTTTTTTCATCATCCCAGAGTCTCTCCTGGCGACTAACCGCTGACCAAAGAGCCCGAGGACTCTGGGTACGAGATTGACCCACACACTGATCGAAAAGAGTATGGAAAATACTACTACTACTACTACTACTACTACTACTACTACTACTACTACTACTACTACTACTACTACTACTACTACTACTACTACTAATTTTCATTTTAAGAAACAACTCTTTATTAATAGCAATGAAAATCATACCTATTTACATAATAATCAAATATATAAGAAGAAAAACAAGATAATGGCTCAGCTTCTAAAAATGTGAAAAAAAAAAAGGCTAAAACATCGTATTAGGTATAAAATAATGTCGACTACAAAACAGCTATACACTTCTTGGCTCAGTATTCCTGGCTTTGGCTAGAGTTCCCCAGAAATAGCGCTCTCAATGCCTTAACAATAATAATAATAATAATAATAATAATAATAATAATCATAATAATAATAATCATAATATATAATATAGTGCTAATTTTTATATATATTTTAAATTTTAAATTTACAACTTTGTACTAAGTTTTCACTATAGTTAACGGGCTACGCTCAAGCGCCCCGTCATACTATTTTACTATTTTAACTGTATATAGCATACAAAAATTGTAACTGCTGCATAATAATAACGATTTATTGACAGTATTTCTACATGGTGGCTTTACATCCGGTTTTATTAATTTAGCCCAAGGACAGCCTGTTCGCCAGCAATTTATAAGTTAAACTAGGAGTAATCACAGATTAGGGAGTGCGTTCGACTTCAATGGTTAATAATGGCAGTTGTTTCCAAGAGGTTAGGGAAGGAGTAAACAAATGATAGTTTGTTGTTGGTGATAAGGATGGAAATCGACGATGAGCATGAATAGAATGAGATCGTAGCCACACGGAGTGTGCTACTGATGATGACGAAAACGTAACGCTGCATGTAAA